>QEOQ01000192.1:98039-121937 GCA_010279815.1 Brachionus plicatilis
TGCGCCGTTCTGTTGGAAAATAATTTTAATTGTAAAAAACAATTTTTTATATTTCAAATTCTGATTCTAACTTTTTGTGACATACTGTATAAGCCCATTACGGGAACAAAAGCGACAAAATTTCTATGTGGATTTTACGATACCAAAATAATACACAAATGAAAGAACAATTATTATTATTATTTCAATGAACGCCTTGTAGGCGATGTAAAAAAAAATAAAATAAAATAGGACAAAAAAGAGTACTTTTCCATAGCGAATTTTAAATTTTCATAATTAATTTTTTTTTCTTTAATTTTCTAAATTATTATTCAAGTTATTAATTTGTAAGGTTTCTATTTTCTTGTTTCTGTTTTCTTTTTTCTATTTTTGCGACCAAACCACTCAAGGACTCAAATTACGATCAAGTCGAGCTAGGAGAACAAAAGGCAAACAATTTAAGCCTAAATCGATCCGAACCACTTCAACGATGGACGTCAATATTCGTAACTTCATCTTCGCATTTGCTGGACGTTCAAAAGCATTATGTAAGTATTTTTCAGATTTAGGTTTATTAGTACGATTTAGTCAGGAGCTCAAGTATTTGTTTGTTTTTTTTATTAGCTAAGTTTGAATTTAAGCAGAATCTTAATGATTTAATTATTCCATCTTTCTCTAACTCCTTACTCTCTCGACACATTTCTTTTACTTTACTATCGCAGAGTTTGCTTAGTTCTTCGCTGTTTCTAATTTCACATGAAAAGATTCCTTCTAGCTCACTTAAGATTGACTTTTTACTAATTTTTTCTTCGTTTCTTTTGGTCTCCTCGATTAATCCATTGATTAGTGTTCTTGTGTAAGGGTTTGAGTTCAGCTTCTTTACAAAGTTCAATTTTCTTTTAAGTAACATCTTGTAGTTTCCATTTTTAGAGCCGCCATTAATCTCGATGTTCTCGATTTTTTACTAAGTTGAAGTATTTTTTTGATCAAGGTTCCCTCTGTACTTTTAAGTTTTCTTATATGACTTGAATTTATCTTTAAAGGTTCGCATCCATAGGAAAGTATTGGTCTACATAGTGTTTTAAAAAGCATAATTTTTATGCTTGTCTTCATTTGTACATTTGTGATGCAAAGGTTGTTTGTAGTGTGAAAGCTTCTTATGGTGCTTTTGATTCTTGAATCTACATGATCATTATTATTGTTTTTGGAGTTGACCATTACACCAAGATATTTTATTTTATTAACTTTTTCTATTCTTTTTTGATTCATTTTAATATCAATCACTTCATCCCTTTGTTTTTTGTTGCCAAAGATTATTAATTGTGTTTTATCCGGGTTAAATTTAATTTCATTTTTTTTGCCGAACTCTTCGCATATTTTAAGTGCCTTCTGTAATTTTTCCTTATCTTGACTAAGAATTAAAATATCATCTGCATAAAGTATGATTCCAACCAGTTGATTGCCAATTTTTAGCCCCAAATTTTCGCTCTCAATTAGTTCTACTAGATCTTCAATGTAAATAGAAAACAGTTTCGGTGATAATGGGCCTCCTTGCTTCACTCCAACTGAGGTTTTAAATATGCTGCTTATTTCATTTTGATTTGTAACATAAGCTAAGGAATTGTCATAGTAATTTTTTAGGCTTCTCCAAATTAATGGGTTCAGTTTTCCGGTAAGTTTGTTAAATAAAATCGTTCTATTTACCTTATCGAATGCTTTGCTTGCATCTATCGCACATGCATAAACAGGTTTATTTTTTTTTGTAAAGTTAGAAATTATTTCTTTTAAAGTAAAGACTGCGTGATTGCAAGATGAATTGATTGTGAAACCAAATTGGTTTGGGATACCAGGATGTGAACGTTCAAGATCATTCAGAACTAGTTTCTCAAAGACGTTAGCAAGCGTGTCTGAGATGGTGATTGGGCGAACATTATCAATATCATTTGTGCTTTTGTTCTCGTCTTTAATTACCGGTATAATTTTTCCAACATTAAAAAAATTTGGCACAATTCCATTATTAATTATTTTTTCCATTAGTCTAGAAACCAGTTCAATAAGTAGTGGTGTTTGTGATCCATATTTAAAGTGCTCGTTCCTAACCTCACTAAATCCTGCCGATTTCCCATTTGGTAGATTTTTCAATATATTTGTCATTTTCTGGCGATCAACAATATATTCAGGTTGGTTTGATTTTTTTATATTTTGTTCATTTTCTTTTATTAGTAATGCAGAATTTTGTTCATTCAATCTACTCTGTGGATCTGGTGGGGATATTTTTTTACCAAAGTGATCAAGAAAGAGCAATTTTAATTTTTCTAATTCAATCTTACAAAAGATCTGACCTTTTTTATTTTTTTTGATAATTTTCCATAATTTTTTGGGGTCCTTTGTGTCATTTATTTGATTAATAAATTTTTTGTTGTTTTCATTTATTTTCTTTCTTTGTAGGTTTCTAAAATCAGTTTTCAATCTTTTGTACTTTATTTTACTGTTTATATCTCTGTACTGGCTCTTCTTGTATTCCCAAAGATTTTTCTTCATTTCACTGTGTAATTTTTCCATGTGCTCATCCCACCATTCTTTACTTATTCTTTTATTTTTACTGTACTACACCAGGTTGCTCTGGCTTTTTAAACATTTGGACATTAGGCTATGTAATAAATTAATCGTTTCGTCAAGTCTTGCTCTCAGATTCACCTCAGCTTCCTCATTTAAATTTTCGATTAATTTGTGTCTGATTATTTCAATTTCCAATAGTTGCGCATATTCTATTTGATTTAAAGGATTGGTCCAATCAAACAAATTTTTTTCTTTTTTAATTTTCGCTTTTTTAATAACATTATAATTTTTTTTTGTCGCTACTTGAATTTTTGTTTGTACCGGCAGATGGTCGCTTAGATTTAGTAAGTCTGGTTCCAAAATTCTTATACCTTCAATCATTGCCTCTACATGACTAGATCCAACCACATGATCAATACAAGAATAATGTAAACCATTTGTATAAGTATAAGTAATTTTGTTTTCAAAATTTTTTTCAAGACAATTGAGATCTTTTTCTATCAAAAAGTCAACAAGTTGTTTGTCATATGTTTTATTACGCCATGGGTCACTATTAAAATCTCCTATGATAAGGTATAATTTTTCTTGTCTCTGTTGCTATCCAGTCACTTCATTAAGCTCCGCTAGGTCGATCTTATGTTCAATCACAGATTCTTTTGTGCTGTCATTTGATGTTAAATATACTCCAATTAATGTTAAATTCCCTATTTCAATACTTGATATTCGACGACTATGAAATTTAACTTCTGATATCATAGGTTTATCTATTTTCTTACTCACAATCCATCCAATTCCTCCATATGGTCTTCCTCTACCAAAATAATGATCCATTCCACTTTGGAAATATGTTAAAGAGTTTTCAAAAATTTGCTCTGGAAATGAATCCTTGTCTTTTAGCCAAGTTTCGCTCAGAAAAATAATGTCATTTTCTTTTAAAAGTTTTTGTACATATAGGTAGTTTGATTGAATATTTTTACAATTATAACAAATAATATTTAGGTCTGTCGACTGAAGCTGTGTTTTTTCTTTGTTTCGTGTTAATTTCGGTGACATTACGATATTTGTTTGCATTTGAGATGATTTTGGGAAATCAGGAGACCTTTCATTTATAAAATATGATTGCTATTCTTTTGATGATCCTACATTTTCTTTAGGGTCATTCCTAATCACTCTTCTAACTGAATTATTACGTATGAAATGTATATAACGTTTATCAACCTCATTTGTGTTGGCATTTTTACATTCTTCACGTAAGCGCTTATAATTATGTTGTTGAGCTATTGTCAAATCTGGGTTTAAGTAAATTCTTTGAAATGCATTTTTCTCAGATCTAAGTTTCTTTGCTTTTGATAATATCTCATTCCGAGTGACTTCATCCTTAAATTTAATTAAGATTGGGGTAGTTGTATCGGATTCTGATTTTGGTTTAAATCGGATGACAATTTTTTCGGTTTTTTTGCCATCATTAATGAACTCTAAAATCTTATTAATTTCTTCTTCGTCATTCCTTTTTCGATCAAGAGCTTCTTTTTTCTTTGATATTGGGACCCCAAACACAATCAGGTTTTTTTTTCTTCTCTCTTGTTCGTTTATTTCATCAGATGCAGAATTTAAAACATTAATTTGATATTCACTCATTGCAGGTTTCTGGTTCGACCTCTGGTCAGGCTTTAAATTTTTGTTAGCGACTGTTACCCAAGTTGGTGCGCTGTTGGCTATTTGTGATATTGGTGGTGATGGTGAGGAAATAAAATTCGTTTCCAAAGATGATATTCTTCCTTCGAGAGCTTCAACAAGTTTCTTCTGTTCGATAACATACGCATCGTACGTGTTTATAGCTAGGACTTTGTTAACGAGGTCGTTCAGTTTATTTGTCAGCTTGTCAATTAGCGACTTTTGGGCTTCATTCTCTATTTCTAAGTTGAGAACCTTTGTTCTGAGAGCTTTATCCGATTCATCGTCAAATAGTGGTGAATTGTCAACTTCATTGATGGGTCTTGTCTTCGATTTTTTATTAGCTTGACTGCTTATCACATTTAGATTCATTTGGGTAGACACAGGAGTGCCTGGACCATCTGATGTTTCCATTGTAAAGTCCGACAAAAATTGATTTAATTTATGTTCTTTAATAAAGTTTTTGAATTTATTAATTTTTGAATTTTATTTATCAAAAAATTAATGTTTAAATAATGAGTTCTTATTGACGCTGATCCTTGATAAAGCTTGACAATACTTTTATCCTTTTGTATTCTATGTACTACCTTTTGTAATACCTTTTAAATAAAAAAGTTTAAAAAAAAGTAACCAATTCTCTTCAATGCCTATAAATCAATAAAGCCGGAAGGTTCAAATTAATAGTTTATATTTTCAAAAATTAACTAATAAATTAAAAAACTGCATATTTTATAAGTAAAACAAAAACTGACCAATAATCGAAAAAATTGATAAACAAGAAAATAAAAATAAGATTTCAAAGACTTTTAAATGTCTATCGATAATATTAAAGATTTTTAGATGTAAAATTGAAGGCTTTCTCTTTTGAAATTTAAATTATTTAATTTATTCAAAAAATCCCTTATTCAACTACAATAAGAGGACCAAAGTAACGAATTATTAATTTCTCTTTTACACTCAAATGCCCGATATTTTGTATGTCTCTAAGAACCGGTGATGTCAAATTGATACTTTTTGTATAAAATGTAAAATTCGCAAAAAATTTTATGTTTTTTGAGGTTAAAATAACTAAATACGATAAAAGAAATAAATATTTTATTCTGAATAAATTTTAAATCTATTGAAAAAATTTGTTATCATCATATATTATCATTATTTAAAATTGTAATAAAAAAAATAGCAAAGTTATTGCCAAAATTAGAGTGAAAAATTACAATTTTTTGCCTTCTTCAAAAAAAATTTTGCATATAGAAGTGACCAAAGATTCTTCTAAGCAATTTATGATAAGCATGGTCTCAAATTAAAGATAATAAGCAAGAAATTTAAATAAATTTTTTAACAAGATAACAAGCGACTATTTTGATTTGTTGGTTTCTATCATACACTTCTTCTCACTTCTCCAAAAAATCCACATCATCATCATCTGAGGCTATAGATTGAGTGTCATCGGTGTTTCTCAAGGCTTTAAGGGCCTTTTTTCCCATTTGCCATGTTACAACGAAAATATTTAATATATATGACTATTTTTCAATACATTTATATTTATATTAATAAACTAACAAATACAAAATTCAAGTTACATCCATCGCCGAAAGACTCTTAATATTTTATTTATATTTTTCAACAGCAAGCTAATTTATTATGACAAATATTATCTAATTTAAACGTAATGTAAATTATTCAATAAAAAATAACGATGATGTATTAATCGGAAAATTAATTCATAGAAAATTATTAAAATTAAACAAAACTCATAGAATAAATTTTGGTAGAAAGATTTTTCATAGAAATATTCTTATTCGTTTTTTTTTCAATTAAAATTTTTGTTTTTTGTATATTAAAGGAAAAATTTAAATATTTTTTCAATTTTTTGTCAATGAAAAATTAGAGCGATTATTATTCTGAAAAATTATGATAAATTTTTTTGGGTTATTTTTCTATATTTAATCCCTTAAAAAATTCTATGAAAATAAATCTATGAAATAATATAAAAATAATACATAAAAATATATTTTTTTTCCGTCTTTTAGTTTACCTTCTCACGAATGCTTCCTCTAGATTAAGCTTGGGCTACCATTTTTTATGAATGTTTTAAAAAAAATTTGTATTTTATTATATGTCTGATTAGTATTATTATTATTTATTTGTATATCTGTACCGAGCTAAAGCTCCTTCAGATTTTATATAAAAACATAAGAAAAAATATAGCAAAAATAAAATCGCCGAAACTGGTCAGCTCAATTTTAATTGTTTTTCTAATAATTGGTCCTACTTTTGTGTGTAAAACAATTTCTGAAAGTTTATAAAAATTAGTTCAAAATAAACAAAAATATTCCCATAATTTTTAAATCAAAATGCATCTGTCTTCTGTCAAATTGGTCCAGCTTGCTTTCAAATTTTTAATCGCGCTTAGATAGCAAACGATTACACGCTTCAATTAATTATTTTTGTCTAATTTTTAGACTAATTTTTGTAAAATATTTGTCCAAATTGTCACTCATGTCTTAAAGAAAAAATACTAAAATGTCTTTAGACTTTTATTAAATAAAATAAATTTGCTAAATATCTTAAAATAATCATTTTTAATCTTGTGTCTTGCAAGAAACCAACTATTGCTTAATAATCATCTAAAGAACCCATGGTTCTTATTTTTTCTTTTTGGAACTTTTTTCCTTTAATAAAAAAAAAATAAAAAAAAAAATTAAAAATTAAAAAAAAATTAAAAATTTAAAAAAAAAACTCACCATTGAATAGTCACTGAAAGCCGAGGAACCCTTTTTGTTTTTGGATTTTTTGCCAGCACCATCGACAAAGTCATAGACAGTCGAGGAATTATTCGACTGTCCAGTAAAGGTTTTTTCATCTTCTTCCTCTTCTCTCAAAGCTCCATTCAATCTGCGGTAAGAGGAAGACTTGCTCTGCTTGGAATTTTTACTAGCTCTGCTCTCGGCATAAATGGGAGTTTGACGCTCACTGGTCACTCCGGTCAATGCATCGGCATATCTAGACTGTGACATGGGTGAATTGTTGCCGAATGCGAATGGATTAGGCGGCGCTGGGGTCACTGTTGAGCTTGTGTTGTTGAATAATCGGTTTGAAACCGAATTTCTGGATGATACCTGGGTCAATTTTGAGCTGGCCAAAGATGTTGGAGTCTCACTTTTGGCCGATCTTGGCTTCCGAGTGTCGACCGGACTCTGCAGAGGCGACAAAGTGTACACTTCGACCTCGTGCTCACTGGAACGAGAGCTCTTGGATGTTTTGGTGTAGGTTTTTGAGGCTGTTTTGGTACCTGAATTGTTTGATGCATTTTCATATTCCTTGAAAATGTGAAGCGCCTTTTTGACACTTCCGGTCAAGCGATCATTCTTGCGCCCGGACCCATTCGACTCCTGTCTCGAGATGCTTTTTCTCGAGCTCGAGTAGTCCGACGGCGCAAAATGCTCAATGTATTCTTCGTCAAAAGAGTCACCATTGCGCTCTTGTGAATCATCATAGGTCTCTTCGGGGACCTGTTGTTCCTCGTCAAGTTCCGCTTCCTCTTCATTAAAATTTTCACTCTGCTCCTCGACAGCTGGCTCTTCCTTCTGGTCATCATTTGAATCGAGGTAATAGTTGCCCACCAAATCTTGTCCAACTTCCTCACTCTCTACTCTTTGCTCTTCAACAGGCTTGCATTGCACAATCAAGTCCTCATCTTCGCCTTCGATCAATTTGGCAATAAGCTCGGAGCCCGGACCAGCAACTCCGGCCACATCGCACACATAACCTCCTGTTGACTCAAAGCTGGAACACGAGCTGCTTCTTAGACTTGGCTCGCAGTGCACAAATTTTGACTGCGAGACTGTGCGGGAAAAACTTTTCGCTCGGCTTAGAATTTTTGCCGAGTTCTCATAGCTGACCAGCAAAACTTCATCGCTTTTCTTTGATTTTTGATGATGATTGCTGATCCGGACCCGGTACTTGGTGATCTCAAAGCCATTGGTGTCGGTCAATTTTTGGTTGGCAACTTTTTCTTTTAGAATTATTCGCTTGCACTTGTCCTCCAGGCAAGAGAGGACGTCAAATTTTCCACTGGAGTAATGATTCCACACTTCTTTGTTTTTTCTCAGTATACTTTCAATGTACTGGGTCGAGTCTTTGTCGACCAGGGTGGTCGTGGTGCTACTAGACTCGTTTTCTTGCTCATCTAGGTAATTAAATATAAAATTAATTAATTTTTTTATTTTCGGTTAGTTACGCTCTGTTTGGCGAGTATTTTCCAAGAAAAATTACCTTAATTGCTCAAATTAATCTAAATTAGACCAACTAGCCTGAATGAATAAAATGGTCATTAGCTTAAAGCTTAAGTTCTTGGGTCAATTAGTGCCGTACACAATAAGCAAAATTTACTTACAGACAAAGTACTGGTTGTCCACTGGCGGCTGAATTTGCACCGTTGGATTCAGGTTGTACACAGTGCGCTTTTGTCCAGCACAAACCATCTCGTTGGCTGCCATGGCCATTTCCGGATACAGACTCTCGTATTTTTGGTAGCTGGTCGGCACCATCATCTTGATAAAATTGAAAAAAATAAATTTAAAATAGCTAAAAATTGCATCAAATTTTATAATAAATTCAAGTTTAATTAAATAAAAAATTAGTTTTAATTACATTTGAAAAGGCTGAAAATTGATGATTTGATGGTTGATGGTAATTACGGCTCATTGTACAATCTAATGATATTTGCCAGAGTTATTTGTATATTTTTTCAAGTAAGTGTGTGTGTGTGTGCGTGGGCTTATGCTGACACAAAGTTCTAATCAAAAATAAACTTTTTCTTTAGATATAAATATATTTTTTTCTATTAATCTTAATATTTCGCTCAACTTCTACTATTTTATATCAATTTTTGTTCGTTTATTTATTTTTTTTAGTTGTTATTGTTGCTACAATTTAAGAAAATTTCAAATAAAAAAATACCTAAATAGGTAATAGTTTGAAACCATGATTATAATTGACAAAGGGATCAATCAAGCGTGCCATGGTAAAGAGAATTTGCTATTTATTTAAATTAATAGTTAAATTTTAAATTTCTTATCTGCTGGGTTTGTTTAGCCAAAAATGATTCCATTTAAACAATAAGTGTAAAAACACCTAATAGCTCAATTAAATTATCTATTTAAATTTTTTGCATATCTCCCAATCCAAAATAGCTTACATATTGCACAATTTTGATCAAGGCTTAACTGAAAATATACAACAAATATGATATGTAAAAATTTGTCATAAAATATCTGACTATGTGTCAATCATTTAGGAGCTTTTGCGCACCAGTGCTCACCTTAAATTTTTAAATTTTTTATTTTATGAAAAAAAACATATTATTGCATTAGAAGTAGTTTTGACAATTAATTATGAAACAAATTTTAGATTTTTTCATGCCATTCGATTAAATCATTTTTTATCCCACTGAAGCTAAAGTAGGTATAGAATCTATTTTTTGATTTTATATTCATTCTATTTTCTTCCAAAATTGTAAACAAGTTTCAGTCAATTTTTTTGAAATGTATCCTAAAGCTAAAAAAGACAAAGAAATAATTCATTTTCAAAAGTTGGCGGTGTTCCTCAAAATTCCTTCCAGCTTTTTAAAATTGTTTAGACAAATAAATTTTAATTTTAATTAAGTGATTCGAAGAAAATTTTCTTATCTGCATTGAAAATGTCGTTTGAAATAATTTCATTCAGTTTTTCAATCACCTATGGCAAATTATTATTCATTAGACAGAGGGCATCTCGAAATGACTTTTTTAAATTAAAATAAAAAGTAATTTTCAAAATTTCCTAAAGGTTAAACAATTTCTAGATCAATAAATGTTGTTGTGATTTTAGCTTTTCTTCTTGTAAAATATTTTTAACAATAATAAATTTTTTTTAGAGTTGCTAATTAAAATTTTTTGAATTTTTCACATTTAAATAAATTGATCAAAAAGGGGAAAAAATAATATTAAAATAAAACTGGTCGTTTGTTAAACTAGTTCCTAAAAAATAAATAATTTAGTAATCGAAATAATTAAAAAAAATAAAAGACTGAGATATTCTAAGAATTCCCATTATTTTTGTAACTCAATCAAGAGGAACGCAATGACGAAGCAATGATATGGTCTTAGTTAAAATAATTTGCTTTAAAAAAAATGATAACTTAATTTTAAATAACAAGATGAGACCCAGATATTTAAAATAGACTTAATTTGTCTAAGTTTATCAAATTCTTTCGTATTGTTCTTCTAGAGTTTAAAAACAAAATGATTTTAAATCTAAAAAATTTTTTTCATTAATATTTGTGGCAAGATAATTAAGAAGCGCTTTAATTTATTCATTAAAAATCAAATATAATCTCAATTTGGATATTTGTTATCGATAATTAATTTAATTTTTTTCTTAAAAAAAGACATTTTTAAAACCACTTTTTCAACTATAAATTTGCATCTGTAAATTGATTTAAATGATCAAATTTAATTGACCATAATAAAAATATGTAACTATAAAAAAAGCTTTAATTAGTTATTAATTCAAAAATTTGATACAAACACATTTTTTCAAATTAAATATACTATTTTTAAACTAGTATATCTGCAATATTTAATAAAATATTCAAAATATTTTTCAGAAAAATTTAACATAACCTTTAAACTTAACATTTTCCAGACCAAGATTAGAATTAATGAAATGTTGGGACATTTTCAGTTGGTCATAATTTTGAAAATTATATTTAAGGTTGATTTAAAGGATTTTCAAACTTTTGGAAACGAACTTAGCGTTATTATTTTTGAAAAAAAATAGTTTAAACCATTTTATTGGAAATCATCAATGGGATGTATTTTATAAATTTATTTTAATTATTGATACAAAATTTTCAACTTACAGTGTTTAAAGTTAAACTGTATAATGGGTAAGATTACGTTATTTTACGTAATTTTACGCCAGAAAATGTAAGCTTACGTAAACTTACATTTTCTTACATACAAGAAATGATGTAATATTACGTAAGCTTACATTTTCTGACGTAAAATTACGTAAAATAACGTAATCTTACCCATTATACAGTTTAACTTTAAACACTGTAATTTAATATTTGCACTACTTTTAAAAATTATGGACAGCCGAAAATCTCCCAATATTTCAACAATTCTAATTTTGCTTTGGAAAATATTAAGAAATTAAAGCTTAATTACCCAATGGTAGAGAAAAAATTAAAGTTATCCTTTTTTAAAAGGAAGACGAAATAGTTCTTAAGCCTTTAAAAAAACTTAACAATAAACAAATAAATAAATAAATTAACAAAAAATTTGCGTGAAATTTTTTAAAAATGATTGTATGGATTTCTTATTGATGTGTATTAAGTTCATTTTGTTTCTGTTTATAAAATTTTGCACTTTTACTCACTAAATAAAATTCAATTTAAGCAAACCTGCACAGATTTATCTGAAATTAAAAATAAATTATTAAATCACTATTTGATTAAAATACACTAATTGGATTAGTAAATTGCTAATGAACTAACATTGTCAAATGTCAGCTAAATAAAAAAGCATTGTAAATTTAAAACCACACAAAAGAGAAAAAAAGATTAAAAGGCCAATCTTTTAATTTAATTAAAAATAGATTAGTAATAAATAATCAAAGTTTTTGAAAAACGTAGTGTAAAATAAGTGCCATAATTAAGAAAAAAATAAAAAAATATTAAAATGGTAAACAAAAAAAAGAGTTCTACTCTCAAAGTTGTTAGAATAGGAGACAAGTGAATCTAAGAATTTTAATCCTTTCTTTTTTGTTCCATCAGGTGAATAACTTTTAGAAAAGAAATTGTTTGCTTGTCCAGAGGCTTTTTTCTCACTTTGTCCCAAAATTCCATTCACTCTCCTATTCAATAAAGTCTCATCTATTCTAGCCTGATTGTTTTTGCTTAGATTGCCACCAGAATTAATTGAGCCTTGACGTGATGCATTTCTCATTGAATCGACATTCTTAGATTGGTAATGAATTGAATTGGTGCCCAATGTCAACGCATCGGGTAACTTAGTTGTCATCTTGGAATTGACGCCGACCAAATTTTGGCTCGACACTGACTTTCTAGTCTCATATTGTGCTAATTTTGCACTTGGCAATTCACTCTTGAATGACATTGGCAATTGGGTTCTTGATCCATAATTATTGGTGACAAAATCGGATAACTTTGAGCCCCCTAATGAAAGAGACCCTTCATTGTTGTATGATGCTGGCTTCAGTCTATTTATTTGATCCTGTTCTCTCAAAGTGGTAGACTCAATATCGTGCTCTTTGAGATAAGAGTTCTTGGGCAATGAAGTGAAAACGTCCACAACTGGTTTTGGTGCCGAATTTCCATAAAGTATTTGGTTAAGTTTTGAGCTTTCAAATGAATTTGGAGTCTCACTTTTTGACGGCACAGGCAACTGAGTCTTTGAAACATAATTACCTAGCAAAAATTCATAGAGCTTTGAATCGGCCAGTGAATGCGATGTCTCATAGTTAAATGGTGTTGGCTTGCGTCTAAAAGTTGGTCCTTGTTGTGACAAATTGTTGGATTCGGTACCAAGATCGTTGTAAGAAGTGGTCTTGGGCAATGCAGTGAACATGTCTGAGGCTGTTTTTGTTGCTGAATTGTTGTAGAATAATTTTCTTAATTCTGAGCTGGTCGATGACTTGGCAGTTTCGCTTTTAAATGAAACTGGCGCTTCTAATCCAACTTGGCCTTTCAGTGTTGACAAAGTGTTGGGCTCGACACCGAGCTCCTTGAAATGAGAGCTGGTCGAATAAGATGCGCTGTTTTGCGGCTCTGCTTTTGAGTTGCCAGACTCCAGTTCGGATCTAGGCAGTGACAGGGATGTCGCATGGTTGAATGGTGTTGGCTTGCGACTTTTAAATTTTCCTTGCTGTGAGGAAAAATTTGGTGATTCGGCGCCAAGATCATGGTAAGAAGAGCTCTTACCATGAGAGGACAATGTGGTGTTTGTTGTTGATGCTGTTTTTGGTTCAGAATTGTTTGTTGATGCCAAAGATAATTTTGAACTGACCAAAGAGGATGAGGTCCTGCTTTTTGACCATGTTGACTGCTCTGTGCTAGCTGTACATGAAGTCAAATTGCATGAGGTGAGGCTATTCTTGTCGAAATCAGCTGTCTTTTCTTTGAATCCTGAATCGGATTTTTTTTTCTTCTCTTCTGAACGTAAAGCCTTAATGGTTTCGGTCAAGCGATCATTTTGTCGCTTTAGTTCTTCCGATTTTTTTCTCAAATCAGATTCTCTGGATGCCGCGCATTCTGAATGATGGTGTATCTCGGCAAGCTCTTCTTTCTCTTCACATGAATATTGGGTCTCTTCCTCTGCAATTGATTTGTCCTGGTCTTGATCGTTCAAGTCTAGGAAATAATTTCCGACCAAGTTAAGACCAAAATTTTCGTCCTCTTCTTGTTCTTCTTCCTCTTCAACAATCTCACATTGCACAATCGATTCCGCATCTTTGCCTTCGATCAACTTGGCAATCAACTCGGTGCCAGGGCCATCAACTTCCAAATATTCATGGCAATCGCATGACTTTTTTTTTTTGCTTGATACCTTGTTACTTGATTTTCTATGTGAAGATGAACAACTTTTGTTCTTTTGGCTCAAAATTTTTCCCGAGTCATCACAAATAACTATCATTATTTCCTCATTTTTTTTCGATTTGGAATCACTGTTGGCTCGTACCCAATACTTGGTAACATCATAACCTTTAGTATCAGTCAATTTTCGATTGGGCATTTTTTCTTTTAGAATAATGCGTTTGCTCTCGTCCTCCAAGCAAGATAGGACGTCAAACTTTCCACTTGTGTATAGCTCCCACACTTTCTTATTTTTTTTCAAAACTCTTTCTATATACTCGACTGATTCACTGTCCACTTGGTCAGAATCAGTAGCTGTCAACTCATTTTCATTTTCACCTAGGTAATTGAATTTTAATATATTTTATTTTATTTATTTTTTAATTTCATTATTAATTTTTTCACTAAAAGAAAAAATCTTTAATTCAAAAATTTAAAAAAAAAAAGATTTTTGAGGGTCAATTTTTTAAAAAAAATATAATCGATTTAGTTAAATATAGTCTTTTAATGATTTATGAAAAAGTTCTAAAATAAAATTTTAATTTTAAAGAAAATTTTCTGATTTTAATTTCTCAAACGGAGTGTCTATTGACACAAAGCGTTGCAATAAAATAATTTATTGAGAAAAATAATGATTCTAAAATTATGTTAAGTTAAAATTTAAAATTTGGTAAAAAAATTTATATATTAGCAGAGTTGGTCAAAAGTCTAAGTTAAAAAGAAAAAGTCAGATTTGACTATTTTTTTTTCTCAAGTCAGAGTCAAAACTTTGACTTTTTAATTTTTTTAGCGTCACAAAATTAATGAACAAGACACTTCAGGTCATTTAAGATGCTTCGTTCGTTTGCTACAGTTAGATTTTAAAAATAGTTAGAAAACTCTATTTTAAAGTATTTTATTACTTTGATGGATAAATTTTAAAAGTCACTATAAAAGAATTTCTTAAAATCATCTATGAAAAATTTATAAAAATCATATCAAATGATAAGAAATTTTTAATTTAAAAATTAATAATAAATTTTTAAATTAAAAATTTTTAATTCTAACTAAACTGAGTTTTATCATTCACATCTTGTGTCAATTGAGTCGTCCTTTCTGAAATGCATTTAAATTAAACTTAAAAAATTTTTTTCTATCGCTAAAAAAGTAATAACTATAGAAAATAAAGTCAATTAGTTTCAAGAATTATTGTTAATTTAATACAAATGGCATTGTGAATTTAAGCAAAAAAAAACAGGCATTGTGAAATTTCATAAAAAAACTTCCAATTCAAAAGGAAAAAAATTCTTTACATTTTATTCTAAGTTTTGAAATAAATATAAAAAATTGAACTTTTTTTTTCTAAGAATAAACTTAAATTTGTTCCGTAAATTTTATCATCTTAACACAGACTCCGAAAAAAAATCTTCAACTTAATTTACAAAATGTTTAATGTGCTTATGTTTTTTTAAATTTTTTGTACAGAAGCTAGGTAAGAATGATACAATTTATGAAAACATTCGTAAAGTTTTTTAACCTTTTTTTTAAAAACTCAAAATGTAACCCTAACCCATGTCTATTAAATCAAGTTAAGGTTAAAACTAATGAATGGTGTCTCATTGTTTCACAAATTAAATTCTTTCAAATATCTTTTGATTACTTTTAATAATAAGTGATCAATAAATTAAATTAATTCTGAAAATTAATCTAATTATTTTACAAATCTTATAATTTTACTCACAGACAATATACTTGTTGTTCGATTGAGATTTGATTTGATCTGCCGAATGGAGGTTGAGTACAATCTCGTTGACTTTGTTCTTGGTTCTGCGACTTTTGCAAATAGTTTTGGCTATTTTCTAAAAAAAAAATAAAAAATTTATAATGTTGATAATATTATTAAAGAGTTTTGCTCTACTAATATTCAAAAAGTCGCCCATAATTATTAGATAATTATATTTTCCTAAATCAATGCATCACATTATCAAGATAATATATATATTCCCTATATTTAGATTTTTTTTTCTTAATTTTCCTTTTTATTCTATTCTATTTATAAGTATAAGTAGTTTAATTTTATAGTGACAAGTCTAACTCATTGATTGCTGAACGACATCATAATATCCTCTTGACTTGAGAGTCCGGACATAATTGAAGTTCCGGAATATCTTTTAGGCCACAGGAACAATTACAAGTAATTTTGCAATTCAATTTTTTACCTGAGATGAATCAAAATTTTTAAAAAAATTGATGATATTGATGAAAAAGACCTTTTTCTAAATCCAAAACTTAAAATATCAGAAATTTAAAATTTAGATTTGATTATGGACTTCAATTTGTTAAATTAAATCTCTTTTACACTTTGTTTTTACTTTTTCTGTTATTTATAATTGGAAAATATTTTAAAATTTTGTTTTTATAAATTTAGTTTTGAAAGTTTTTAATTTGTTGATTATATGAATTAATGATTATATGATTAAAAAAATGGACAGGATGGAGATCAATCCATTGTCAGGTTGTTAGTCGGTTCTATTAGAAATAATTTCTTAAAAGTCAAATATCAAGTCATCAAAAGAATCTATTCAAATCACCTTTAATAATAAACACTTAAAATAATTTTTTAATTTAATTATTAAAACATCTGAATAGCGCAACTCTATTAAAAACCGATAATTTCAGCTAAAAATATCATATTTATTTTTGAATATAATAATAAAAGATTGTTAATAATATCAATTGTTCTTGATAATAAAAAAACTTATTTTTTATTGCTATTTGACATGATCATTTAGGATAAATGGAATTTTTTTAGACTTTTATGTACAAAAAATGCCACCGAAAGGTCTGGCAAGAAAACTATGGCTAATTTTGTATAATCAACCTTAAGAAGATTAAAATTTTAATTAAGAAGCGGGAGTCATGCTATTTTTCTTAAATTTTATTTATTGATTTTGCCTTTTAAAATTCTAATTTCTTCCTTGAGTAAAAAAAACCAATTTTATAACCAAGATTGAAGTTATCTGTCATAAAAACTCATTAAATATCAAGTTGTTTAAAATTCATGACTTGTATTTAAAGAAAAAAAATTTAAATTTTGAATAATGACTTATTCTCGTTCTAACTTTTTTTCATGAAACGTTTACAAGTCTGTTAAAAAATTTAATTCGTAAAATACTACTGCATAGCACGAAAATCATTTAATCTACTTTTTGGAAGCGAAAAAATGGTAAAAGTCTTTAAATAAAATTAAAATTAAAATTAAGCTCTTACATCCGAATTGGTTGAAAATTGAATATTTGATGAAGGATTGTAAATACGGCTCATTCTATCAACTTTCTGTTAACTGAGGACAATTTTTTCTGGAATTTGATGGTAACAATAAAAGTCTTTAAGAAAAATTAACTTCTTCTCTTTGTATAAAATTGCTTCTAATAAATCCTTATTTAAAATATATTAAAACAATTTGCCTATTTATATGTGGCAGCAATTATAAAAAAAGCCTTTGTAAATGAAATATTGCCTAAATCTTTGATACATGATAAAATTAACAAAAAGTTCAATCAAGTATGATATGTGTTGATTTTTTATTTATCAATCAACTTGATATTTAATATTTAACTTTTTGGTATGCCTAAAATATTTTTAAACAATATTTTTAAAGCCTTAATTTCATGTGTTAATATTAATAATTTCTTCTTAAATTATAGGCAATATTTCGATGATAATAGCATTTTTCAATTCTCGCAACAAAAGGATCAATCAAGTGTGATGCAAACTTGTAATTTCATAAATTTTCTTATCAACTTAATATAGTAAAATTGAAGATAACTAAAATTCATGTGAACAATAATAAATCTTGACAATTTAATCGTGATCAACAGTTTTTTTCTAAAGCCTTAAATTATTTTTAGAATAAGATTCTTTAAATATTAAAAAGTCTTTAAAAAATCTATAAAAAAATTATTGAAATGACATGATTATTTTTAATGATGATTAATTTTCAATCATTGCTAGCAGCTTACTTTTTTCAAAGAAAATTACTATTTTTCTGTTATTTTGTTTCCTTGATAGCTTTTATAAAACTTTAAAAATAAAATTACCCTAAGAATATTTAAATGATTTCAACATTATTAAAATTTTAATCTTTGTAAGAATTTTTCTTAACTGAGCATTTATAAAAAAACGTATGCTAAACGTTCTAGACTGACCAGTTTGTCATTTATGCAATAAAAAAGAAAACAAAATTAAAAAAATTATTACAGAACCAATGGAATAAAAATTGCAGATTTTTTATAAAAAAAACAAAAAAAATAAATTAGAATTTCAAATTCGAAAAAATTAAATACATCGAGCTTTTCAATTTTTTCCCTTTAAATTTAATATTATATGATAAAAAATTTACCAAATTTTACTTTATTTTACGTAAATTTACTTAAAAACTTTTTTCCTTTATGGTAAAAAAGATTAAAAAAGAGTAAAATTTTTTAAGTTTTTTAGGTTTTTTAAAAAAATATGACAGCCAAATTGTAAAAAGAGATTTTGGCTGAAAATTTGATCCCATTTGCTAAAAAAAGAGATATAGAAAAAATTGATTTCAATTTAAAGTTGCACCAAGATTGAATGAACCCAAACAAGATAATGAAGCGTTAACACAAGACTTACGTCAGCGATTTGCAATAATTACTTAGAAAGAAATGGAATAAAATTTGTAAGGAAAGGTTTCAAAAAAGTATTTTATTTAGCTAAAAACCCTTCTGAATTCTCCTGGTTTGAATCCGATTGAAATGTAAATTTACGTAAAAAAAAGTAAAATTTGGCATATTTTTTTTTTGGGATTCAATGTTTTTTTAAATTTTTCGAATTTTTTGAAAAATTATGAAAAATTGGTCATACCAACTAAAATTGCGTAACGTAATAACGTAAAATTTTTTAAAATTATGAAAATTTTAAGAATTTTACCAAATTTTTTTAATAAATTTACGTAAAAACACAAATGTCAAATAACTACTGAATGTGGATGCTTTTTGTGCAAGTTGGATTAAATTCAAGATTAGTCCTTTTTTTTAGAAATAATGAACCATGGCTACAAGAACTTTATTCTACAAGATAAAACTTTTTTTTTGAAATTAGGAATAAATTGAATTTTTAAGAATATTCTCGTTCAAAAGATAATTTTTGATAATTTTTATGTTTTAATTTTTATTTCTTAGATTGTTGTGCAGCATAATCGAACGAGGCAAAACGGTAACAAGATCATTGTTTATCGATAATGAATATTAATTTCGTAGAATAATTTTTCATCTTGACTTAAATTGTAATTAAGTCAGAAAATTTAATTTAAAAAAAAAACATCTAAATTTCAAGTCAAATCATTGCTTGAATTTTTCAAATTTTTCATTTTAAAAAAGAAAATAATTTCAATTTTTTGTTCAAAAAATAAATTTAATAAAATGAGATTTATATCATTCAAACTTATATTAGTCAATCGAGATTTAAAAATCGAAAATAAAGGCAGGTAAATAATTTTCAAAAATTATTTACTTATAAATTCAAAATCTTGTATTTCTGATAGTGCCAAAGCCAGTTGTTGGTATTTTTTAAATGCATCTATCTTTATTTAGTTGGTTGAACTCTTTGTTTTCTAGTGATTAGGAATAATTGGCTTCTTTCATAAAGAAAATCTTGTAATATGATAGGAATATCATCCTTTAATTTCAAAAGTATATTTTTTATTTTTTAATAAAGTTATTTTCAATTTAAATAAGTTATTTTTCAGAATTGGTCGTGTTTTTTTAATTGTAAATATTATATTTTATAAATAAAAGGAAATTTGATTAAAAAATCTTTCCATTATGAACGTTTTCTATTCAAATTATTTCAAAGATTTTAAAAATGACTTAATGACTTAAATACAAATTTTAAATTATTTTTAAAAAATTGATTAAGTTTATGATCAAGAATGATTCATGCAGAAATTATGATTTTGATGAATACTTTTAAAAAGTATTTTGTTCTTCAAATGAAGATTGAAACAGATTGTTTGTAACCTAAATAATGATTTAGTTGACAAAATTACAAGTCTTTGCTAACTTTTTTCTACCTGACCAAGTTCATGACAAATATTGGATAAGCTCTAGATCATCCAAGTAAATCTAAAATGTTACAAAATCTATTTAAAAAAATTAGACAATTGACAAAGTTTTGGTCAATTTCACTAAATGATGAAATATCGAGTCACTTTGTAAAACGTGATTTAGGCAATTTCTTCTTCAATAATCTAAAATGGTTGAGTAACTCGGGCTCAGGGGGTTTTTCCACCCGACTTTGAAAAAAGATCATAAGTTGAGTGTGAAAAAATAGTAGAAAAAACAAATAAGTGTGAAAAATAGAAGGAGATTTTCATTTTTAATTTATAAATGAAAAATCTATTGGTTAATACTATCCAATCACATTTAGATAAAAAAATTAAAATTTAAAAAAGTTAATTATGAAAAAATAAGGTTTCAAATTATCTTATTCAAGCAAAATGAATAAAGTACGTACTTGCGATATTCATGCATGTATCTTGCAAGAAAATCAAAAGAATTCAACTTTAAAGATTTTATTTGAGCAATCTTACATAAAAATACCCCTCAATCATAATCATTACGTTGCAAGGGCATTTCTAATTCTTGAGTAAACGTCCAATGATGAGTCAACGGAATTCCATAACATTGAAAATACTTCATATTCAAATATTCTTGTAAATTTGTTAAGACCAAGTCTTGTCTATTTTGAATGCTGTCGTACACTGTTACTTTACATTTGAAAGGCTCTATTGTTGCTAATATACAGTGATTACCATTAAAGTTAATAGGCAAAAAATTAATTTAAAAAATTAGTTAATTGAGTATCTTATCAATAACTCATTGATTGCAATAATTAGAATTTTAATTTTAGAAATTTGAATTCATGCATAATTTTGAAACTTAACAAGTCTTAATACTTTCGCACGAGCAAAGGATTACTATTAAATGAGGTAACGCTGAATTTTTAATGAACTTTTTTTCCTATCCATTAAAGTTACGCAAATTTTTTTATGGGAAGGTGTTAATCCGATAGTGGAAAAACCCACCATAACCGAGTAACTCATTCGCAAACAAGCAAAATATGACTTAAAGCTTGCTAAAAATAAACTCTATTCCCTGAGTCATTCTATTCAACTGGTTGAAAGACTGGTGAAGGTATACAAAGAAGGTTTCGAATCAAGATATATTGAATACCCAACTCCATTGTGTAATTGCTACCTTACTATTTCTTCTTATTTTCCTGAAACTTGAACTATTCAAACATGTGCCACATGTAACAATCTTTACCAATTTATGTCTTTTCAACTTTCATTTTTTTTAGCTTATTTACTTTATTTTGATTCTTTTTTTTTATCTCATTTTATTAACTTTAATTTTATTTTTATTTTATTTCATTTTTTTTTTATTTTACTTTTTAACTTATTCTGAAGGAGCTTTAGCTCGGTACAGAAAACAAATAAATAAAAAATAATAAACTCTCGATTAAAGAATAGACTTAAATTTTTATAATTTGTAGTTATTTGATATTAGTAATAATTTTCAAAGACAGAAAATTACTAATAATATCATTAAATTTAAAAAAGTAAATTAATTATACTTATAAGAAAATTTTCTTAAACCAGTCATTTAAAATCATAAACGACATGGTCAATTATCCCCGTTTTTTTTGTTCCTGAAATTTATGTTTCATGGAAATTATCCCCGTTTTTTTTCATTCTCTTATTCCCCAAGTAAATTGAATCCGAAAATTAACTAAATAAAAAATAAATTTAATATTCTTAACGTAGGTATCTATTTGTTACTGTTTTTTAAGACAAAAGAAAATTTAATTGGTGATTTAATAAAAATTTATTTAACAAATAAAAAAAGAGACAAAGAAGATTTATATTGTAATGAGAAAAAAAATATTGAATACAAATTTGATCCCTATGACTGTTTAAGAAAGCAAGGTGCATATTATTTGTTTCTTTAAGTCTAATTTTTTTCTTGAGACGATTAGTCAATCTTGATATCTTACTTATTAATACGTTCGTTTTGGATTATTTGTATTCCAATAATTGTAAACTTCCTTCCTTCCTTATTAAGATTCTGGAGATATATGAAAATATTTATACATTAATCAAAAATTAATTAGAATAATCAAAAGATAGATTTCTAAATTTATTCTAAAGAAACTTTTGCATTTTTTAATGGTTTTAGATAATGTTTTGAAGAAGTGATTATTAGTATTATCGTTAAATTTTTTATAAATTGAGTTTTTGTTAAAACGTATCAAACGAACGCCAAATGTCACTAAAGTCAAAATTTTTAAAGAATCGGCTCTAGTTGATAAGGTGAACTATGGTTCATCTATTACTCGAACAATTCTTGTTCTCAGGTTTTGTGAACTATTAGTTCACCTAATCTAAAAATTGTTCACCTATTTTGATATTTTTTCATCTATTTTGAAAATAATAATTCAATTGATAAATAAAAATTAAGAAATAAGATAGAAAAAAAAATTAAAGTTGGACGGAGTAGGTAAAATTTGCGAAAAAGATGAATCTATGTTTCTCAAGATCAAATAAGTGAAGGGTAATAAATTAATTTTAATTTTCTTATATTTTTATTATTTATGTTTAAAGGCAAAATTTAAGTAGAGAGGGCATTTGGCATTACATATAGTTTGATGAGATAATAAGTAGCTGAGATAGACTTAATAAGATCTATTAGGAAAAAAAATCAATTATTGCGAAATGGAAGATAATGACATTTTAGATAACATTTTTAAGTAATTTTAGTAACCAATGGCTTAGTCCACCATTTTGAATGAACAAAACAGAGTTTTTTTACCTACTACACCAAAATATTTTAATAAAAAATTAAAACACCAGAAAAATTGACTTTAAAAATCAGTTCTAATAATCATTTGAATCTAATGAGTGGCTAAATTTCAAATTCAAATAACTTCTAATTTTAAACATAAATTGGATTTATTTTGAAAATCTAGAAATTCAAATAGAAAAAAAATTAAATTCTTGTTTAAAGCTTGTTTAGAAATTTATCTTTTTGGGTGGAATTAGACAAGAAATCGAAAATTTTCTTTAGGATCAACATTACTGAAACTTAGGCTTGTGCATTTTTCCACATTACTTAAGATATTAACTCATAAAATAATGAGAAAAGGAGCAGAATCCAAATTTTTTGATATCAGAATAGAAAATTGAAAAATGGTCACATAATTTAAAAATTGTTACAAAAGAAATAAGAATGAAAGTTTGAATCCTCTTAGTAAAAAAAATCCTTTTTATTTTAGGAAGGCAATCAATTCGATATAAAAATTCAAATAATTTTAATATTTGATTTTCGATCAATTTTTAGATCTAAGTTAATTTTAATTTTTTTTAATTATTCGAATTTTTTAATCAGAATAATTTTTTGTTCAAATTCAATTCAGAAATTCTTATTTATTCGAACTATAATTCAATTATCTTAAAAGTGAATTTTTATTTGATTTTATTTATTTAAAAAAATATCTAAATATTAAATCAAATAAAAATTTCGCTTAAAACATTCACGTAATTTTATGGTAGATTAATCATATTAAAAGTAATTAGATTTTTTACCCAAAATTTGTTAAATTTACCCTAAATTATGTAATTTTACCTCAGGGACACGTAAAATAGTATTACTGTGTATAAAAGGGATTAGTTAGGACTGGTCCTATTGAGGCTTAAAATAATAAAGTATCTCTCAAATAGAAATGGGGTCTAAAACCAAAAACATTAGCTAATCTTGACAAATTTTTGATAGGATCAATCTTGGATATTTCTTTTCCTTTCTTAAATTCATTCTCAGAAACTAAAAAAATTCAATATAAAAAGCATAAATTATAGAAATTTAATAAAAAGATGGTTTCGAATCAAAATATATCGAATATCCAACTCCATTGTGTAATTCTTTTTTTTCTTAACTATCAAATATTTAAAAATGTGTAGCCTCTTGCTATTTCAAAATATC
>QEOQ01000192.1:132090-157909 GCA_010279815.1 Brachionus plicatilis
GGGAGATGAGGTCACCTCTTGATCTGCGTGATTCGAGGGTGGTTAAATTCAGGATGGCGAGCCTGTCTTGGTAGCTACGGTCTCTGATGCGGCCTACTAGTTTATTGTAGTAGATTGTAGCAACTGATACATTCTTTTTACCACCAACATACTGATTCTGTAAAACTCAGAGAATTTTAAATTTGGGATATTGTATTATATTAAAAATCCAACTCAACTTTAAGTGGTGGTACAGAGAATGTATCAATTGCTACAATTTACAGAACTTGTTTTAGTCCGTCCAGATTAAAGCTTTGGCGTTTTTTATATTTTGTTTTTGTTTTTTGTACTAAAATTTAGAATGTTCTGAATTTTGTAGAGTTTTGCAGAATCAGTATATTGGTGGTACAGAGGATGCATCAATTGCTACAATTTACAGAACACCTTTTGGTCCTTCAGAACTTAAGCTTTGGCACTTTTAATATTTTGTTTCTAAAATTATTTTTCTAGCTGATCAATTCGATTCCCCGATGCATAATTCTTTAAATTTTATACACCTTATTATATAGACTATTCTAGTAGCATCACAATTAGAATCACATAAAATAGGCAGAGAATAATTTTTATATTTTACGAAAAAATTTTTTACTATAAATTGACAAATATTACATTCTTGTTTAATGCAGTTATTTTGAAAAAAATTAACAAGCTGAGAGATGTAATAAACGTGGTATTTGTTTATTATCTTTATGTGCATAGACGAGTATTAATTTAATAATTCACGCTATGCTGTGGTTGAGAGACCAAACAATAAAACAAGAAATTTTTAAGGATAAATCTTTATTTGAAATAAATTGGAATCTGAAACTAATAAGTGAAAAACAAGCATTTATATATGGAAAATTATGACTAGAAAATAATAACTACTGTAATTGTTGAAAAATAGAAATAAGAACTGTGTATAACTCATAACAAAGATCCAGATTTTTATTCAGATTTTAAAAAATTTTAAAACAAATAAGTTTAAGAATCTAGATCGAATTGTAAATGCTATTATAAAAAGCAATAAAAACATTACCTTTGATATGAATAACAACATTTTTTATACCAAAATTTAGAATATTTTATCATTTTTTCTTTTTTTATTTTATCATTAATTAGACATTAAATTCAAATTAATCTTTATCTTATAAACTAACTCAACTACTCTCGGATAGGCTCTTCCTTTTAGTGATTGAGTCTAAATAAGAATTTATTTATTTGAATTTTATTGAAAAAACGAAAATAAAATAAAATGTGGTATGACTAATTGAATTACTTAAGAGAAAAATACAATATATTTGATCAAAAGAATACCTCACAGTGTAAACAACTAACTAGCTTGGAAAATAAAATACACATAAATGTTATCGAATATAAATCGAAAAGGTCTATTTTGATTGTTGAAAAAATTTGTGCTTAAAAAATCGTGGATAGGTTGATTCAGTCAAACGGACAACATATGAAATAAAAAGAGATTTAAAAAATTGTGCACATTTTTTTTTATTTATTTAAAGTTGTATGTGACCTATTAAAAGTAGATTTTTTGACATGATTTTTGGGAAAAAAAATTTTTTTACATTGCATTATTTAAATCATTAGATGTATCTAATAAGTGAGTAGCTTATTTTATTTTTCAATTTTTTTTTCACAATTCGAGAAAAGTTAATATTTATTTTTAGCAAATTTATTTTCAACATGTAAATTTTTTTTAATTTTGCTTATGAGGCTTAACACGAGAAGTTTTTAGACTTCTTTTGACCATCAAAAATGAAATAAAAGTAATCCAAACCCTAATTTTTTTTCACTTATTTTTTTCATAAATGTTATTTAAATCTTGTAAAGAATTAATTTTATCACAAATAATGTAAAGAAATTAACACAAAGATCATGAAGTTTTTTTGACTGGTCAAACATTTTTATTCATTTAAAGTAAATTTTTCTTTAAATTTTGGAATAATTTTTAAAAAAAAATTTTTTTTTTACTTCCCGCGTCTTAACGACAAAGTTAAATTAATATCAAAATAATAATAGCAACTAATTACTTGAATTGTAAAATAGAATTCTTTTTTTACTAACCTTCATTTGCCCTAAAGTCGAAAAAAAGATGACTTCAACTTTAACTCATCATTCGCAAAAAAAATTGTCTAACATAAATCTAAAAAAAATATTCTCATTTATTTTAAAGAGACGTAGAAAAAAAAATGCATATCATATGATGTCATTATTATACGTGTCTGAGCACAAACTTTAATTTGAGTTTTAATTAGGCAAAAATATCTCTATTACCTTGATCGCATCAAATAGCGACTTAAATGTAAAAAAAAAAAAGTATTCTAGACAAAACTAGCTGGCCAAATAAAAAATGTTAATTTTGAATTTTTAATTTTTTGCTCAAGCTTGAAATTTATTTTTGCGCATCGAGCACCTACCAATATATTACCTACCTGATACCCACAAAGCACATCAAATATTTCATTTTTTTTCTCTCTCTCTCTCTCTCTTTCTTTCTCTCGATTGTTTTCAAACAACAATATTTCATTTCTGCTTAGTTATTATCTCTTTGCTTAAATAAAACTTTCAGAAGAAAATAGAAAGCATCCAAGCGTTGCCCGACCCTAGCCATCTGCCCAACTTTGCCGATCGATATCTCTAGCTCTCATTCTCTCCGGCTAATCCCATATAATTGCACGCAATCACCTTATTGACTGAGATTTTAACTAATTAGATTTTGTTGACGCCATCAAAAAAAAAAATCAAAAAAAAAAAAAACAAAAATAAACATTGTCTACCTTAAGTCCCTGAATTAGTCGATGACTTTAAAAATTTTATTTTGACAAAATTTTTTCCAAACAACAAAAAAAAGATGAACGATCAAAATGCCACACTCACAGGCTACAGTGTCTACTTGCTCTATCAAAAAGAGGTCTATTCAAGCGACCATTCGCTGCTGCAGTCCATGATGGAGTGGCTGTACACATCGGCGGACTCGCCGCTCAAATTCTCCATCCGCAACAAGGCCCAAGTGAACATCACCCACAACGGCATTCTCATACAAAAGGAATGCTCGGCGAATTCGCGCCACAAGGCGGACGCCAACACTTGGAATCACATATTCTTCAACTTTCGCCACTTGAAAGAAATCTACGTAGACAAACGCCACAAAGACACTTGTGTGCTCGTGTCCAAGGTGTCCGGCTCGACCCAGTCCAACAACATATGGCGAAAGTCCAACCCGTCCAACTACGAGTCGTTTCGGTTCGCCTATGCCATGAACAAAGCGTACAAGAAGTCATTTCTGCTCACAATTCTAAAGTTCAGAGACGGACCGACTTGTCTCCTGCAGAGCATTCAACTGTTGGACTCGGTTCTGGTCGACTATAACAAAAGAGAAGAGCTAATAAACAAAAATTTAAAGAACAACTCAAAATTGAATAGCATCATTGTGAATGCGATCAAAGGCAACGACAAAGCCGGCCGAAAGTCTGCCGAGCCAAGTCAGTTCTATTCAAATGTTGTCAAGTCGACAAGCCGCCACTCGATCGACAGCATCATCAAACTGCCCAAACACACCAGCTATGTGCACGATGCTTCATACGACACGGTGTCTTTGAGCCGACTGCGCAACAGATCGCAGCAGGCCATCGACCCCAAGCCCTCGCGTAATGTCTCCATCGATAGGCTGTACCAAACTGTGAACACTAGCAGCACATCGTTGCACAACTTTCAGTCCAATTACGTCACGCGACCCTCCAGCTCCAACAATGTGTCGAGACAGTCGTCTGTGAATGACTTGAGGGCCGAAAACGCACCCCTCCACTTCAACCGAGGCTTCACGGCCAACGACATCAAGATTGACCCGTGCCAATTCAAGCCTCAGGAAAGTAAGCTTGCTGTGCGGCCCTCCGCTCTCAACGCCTCCTGGTCCACCACTGAAGCCAATGTTGACACGGGCAAAAACATTCGCATCAAGCTGGTCAATGAAACCAACAATTTTGAGAGCAACATATCTGAGAGCAGCGAAAACGAGGAGACCGAGTCAAATCGGCAGCTCGAAACTGTCATCGAGAGAAAAAAAGACGAGGACACAACCCGCAATGATTATGACGACACAATCAACACCAACACTCTGATCGAAGACTTTTCTTCCAACAACAACAACAACAACACAGAAACCATGAACGACCTGGACACATTAAACTATGACTTTTCCTCGAATGGACCGCCTCAAAAAGCCTACCTGAACTTGTTCAGAGATGACACCAAATCAAAGTCATTTTTGAACACTCACAAAATTTCTAGTTTAGTTCATAATGCTTCAATGTCCAGCTCGACTGGCTTAACTGACAACAAAGACCTCAAGACCTCGAACACTAGAGTCAAAGAAATCATAAACTCTTTCAATAGTTTGACTAATCCGAATAAAAAAAGTGACCACGACTCATTTGACCAAGCTGGTAAAAATTTGGACTTGCACAAAATTTCGACCATGACTAATTTGAAAGTGGGCAACCGGGCACCACCGCCAGTTAAAACTGTTCAAAATGACTTTTCTTATAATCAAGCAAACATTGGCTTCAATAGACCGCCTGCGCCTTTCACTTACTTGGCCAAACCTGACCAGGCATCTTTGACCCTTAACGTCAATCCTGTCAGCTCAAATTTAAATAATTTCTATCAGGGCAATTACTTTTCCAAGTCGGAAAGCATCAATAACCTAAACAATGATATAAACTTAATTAACAATAAATTGACGCAAATTGTAAACTTGCTGTCCATTTCTGACATCCTTGAGGACAAAAACAAGAAGCTTAGCGAAAAAACTAGCGAGCTCAAGGAGAAGAGCGCTGACGATTTGGCCAAGTATAAGACACATTCGGCGACGCCACCTGTAGCCACTGTGGCTCCGATTAAAAAGCGAACTTTTGCCAATATGGTATGGCCCATGGACCCAGAGGAAGAGAAAATATTGCGCAGCACATCGCCGTTTGTGGTGCCCGAGATCATAATGCAAAAGAATGAAAGAGTCAAAGGCATATTGAAAAAATCGAACAGCTATTTGACCAATTCAGTGTCAGGCTACGATCTGACCTCGCATGTAAATCAATCGATGACCAGGAGCACTTCGACATTGACCAATTACAACATAGCGTCAATTATGAGTGCCAACAAAAAACGAGTTGACTTTCATGAAAATTTTTGTTATATTAATTTTTTTGATAAAAACGAAGACAATTAATGGGATGTAAATTTTTTTTTTTTTTTTAAATAATTTATTTATTTTTTTTCTTGAATAAAAAATTTTAAAATACTAAATTTTTTGAAGCTGTTCGTCTAAGCTAAAATTCAATTATAAATTGTCCTAAAATTAAATTAAATTAATGAAAATTAAATTAATGTTTGAATTCAAAGTTTAGTTTAGCTTTGATCAATTGAGTAACTACTTTCTAAATAAAGGACCAAGGCTGAATAAAATCAATTAATTGAAAAATGCATTTTCAAAGTATACTCAATAATAAATGTCTTGTTAATACATTTTTTTTTGGAAATTTTAAAATTAACTTTAAGTTTTATTCTAAATTTAGATGAAATTTTAATTTTTTTCTAACTTCAATTGAAAATGGCGGAATCAAGCAGAATTTTAACAAAGTACAAAATGAACAAAATGAACAAAAAATTGGATTGAAGTATTTCGGAATAAATTAAATGGCGTCAGATTAAAAGAAAAATTTACTAGATAGAAAAATAAATAATAGATATCATATTTAACAATGATATACCGTATCCCCTTGTTTAGCGACGCATGCTTTAATACCATGAGTAGAATATTTGGTGCATGGTCTAACATAGACCTCACAATGTTAAATTTTTTATTTTAATAGTCCTATGGGTCACATAGTCGATACATTTTAAAAACGTAGCGTTTATAATAGAAATTCAAATAGAAAAGCAGAGCTTCAAAAAAGTCCTTTTTAGAGACTCGGGGTTTTAAACTTAAAAAAAAAATTAAATATAAAAAATATTTACTGAGTTTTTTTTACAGATGTGACGTTAGAGTTATGGTAAAAAAAATACTAAATATAATAAAAAAGTTTAATTTTAATTATTGACCCGGCATTTAAATTTAAAAATTAACTAACACTTGTTGAAGTATTTTGTATATTTTACACCAAATATTTCCCATTGTATATCATCAGCACAAATCCCATTAGATATAATGATGGTTCCAAACGATCCACCAATATATAGTCAGAATAATAATATTCCCATTGTTGTCGGTACACAGCAGGGTCACACCGTTCAACGTTTGCCATTGCAAGATATCCTAATACAACAAAATATACAAAATACTTCAACAAGTGTTAGTACGCCAGTTCTTTACAACAAGAATGGTTCAGTTAGAAGGCCACTAGGAGGAAAGAAAGGTTCTACGAATAAATCGAAAAAATAATTTTTTTTTAAAATTTTTTATTCTATTTTTTGTCTTAAATTTTTAAATTTAAATGCAGGGTCAATAATTAAAATTAAAATTTTTTATTATTTTTTATTAATGGGATTTGTGCTGATGATATACACTGGGAAATATTTGGTGTAAAATATACAAAATAATTCAACAAGTGTTAGTTAATTTTGAAATTTAAATGTCGGGTCAATAATTAAAATTAAACTTTTTTATTATATTTAGTATTTTTTTTTACCATAACTCTAACGTCGCATCTATAAAATAAACTCAATAAATATTTTTTATATTAAATTTTTTTTAAGTTTAAAACCCCGAGTCTCTAAAAAGGACTTTTTTTGAAGCTCTGCTTTTCTATTTGAATTTCTATTATAAAAGCTACGTTTTTAAAATGTATCGACTATGTGACCCATAGGACTTTTAAAATAAAAAATTTAACATTGTGAGGTCTATGTTAGACCATGCACCAAATATCCTACTCATGGTATTAAAGCATGCGTCGCTAAACAAGGGGATACGGTAAGCAAGAAATGATTTCGATTAAGATTTTGGATAAGAAATTGATAAGATCAGAGACAATTTTTCGAAAAAAATTCTTAAAATAGGCAAATTGAAGTTTGAAATCAAGATCAAAAGATCAAAATATAAATTGTAATATTATTTTTAATAATTACATGACATGTCATGTCAAGTCTATTTTCATATTTAAAATTTTTAATGAAAACTTAATTTTTAAGACAAAAAAATTTACTGTTTTAAAATTTATTATTAATTTAAGTTGAAAAATTAAATTATTTAAGATCGAATGAATGAATATAAAAGTTATAAATTTAAATTTTTAAATTAACTTAACTTATTATTGAGCAAAGTAAAATTTTTGATCAAATTTCAAGCGCTCAATCTTTTTCAAAAATTTTTAGATGCACAATTAAATTTCATCGCAGATTTTTAATTTTTTTAATATTTCAAAGCTTTATTTTTAAACTTTTGAAAAAGGATTGTAATTTCTAAAAATGCAATTAAGTTTAATTGCGCATTTAAAAATGTTTAAGCGCTTGAAATTTGATCAAATTATTTGCTATACTTTTAAATACTTTGCTAATTATTGTCTGTTTTTGTTAAATAAATTAGAGATCAATCATTTTGATGTTAATTCGATAACAAACCATTATTAGACATAACATGTCTTGTAATGTTTTTTTTTTAATTCTTAAAAATTATCAAAATCATTAGATTAATTAAGTTTTAAAATTTTAAATGATCATTTTGACCTAAAAATTTGATAGTTTTTCTTAAAAGATATCTCATCTTTCAAAATTATTTCTATATAAGATTGTAAAATTTTGTATATAGTAAAAATTAAAGTTCGGTATCTGGTCTTATAGGAATTAAGAATTTAATGTTTTTCTCTGGCTTTTACGATCTTAAACATAAATTGATCAAAAGCCATTTAGACTTAAGTTTTATTTCGAAATGTGGAAGATAAAGAATAGTACTTCTTTTCATTTGCTAAACATTTTTTTCAGCTATTTTTTTTAAATTATTTTATTTTTCAGAAAAATATGGGGATTATCAAAAAAATGTGGTTATCTCTTTTAAATAGGATACAAATAATGTGCAATTTCAAGTTTATGATCAATTTTTATATTAAAACCAAAAAATTTTTTAAACAACTACAATTTATTTAATAGTTTAAACTTGATTCGATCATTTTGAGAATCAAAAATTGATCATAAACTTCAAATGGCCAAATATCATCCAAGTTTTAAACATTTAATAATGTAAAATATATGTATATAATTGAAATGTTTTATGAATTTTACTAAAAAATTATACTTCAATTAAGGGGATCATAAAATAAAATTTTTTTTTTCACCAATTTTTAAATTATAATCAATAGTCAATTTTTATAGCTCTGACAGTGAACTTAACCAAATACCTTCAAAAAAGTTTGATAATTATTTATTTTGACTATTGAACGAACGTTGAAGAAGTGTTTTTTTAAGCTACAACCTCTCAGTCGGGCAACTCAGCTGAGATGATTTAATTATAATTAGAAACTAAATTTTTAAATACTTGATTAAAATCAAGGCAAAATGAAAAAAATTTTACATTTTCAAATTTTTAGATTTTTTCTTCAATATTTTAGAAAATAAACTCTTCCAAATTATTTAATTAACAAAATTAAAAAATAAAAATTTTATGAAATATTCTACAAAAAATCTAAAAATATGAAAATGTAAAATCTTCTACATTTTGCTTAAAATTAATTGTTGATAAAATTCTAGATACGCCCTGTTTGATGAATTTGAAAGATCGTACTTTAATGATTACAATTTAACGTCCCTTATTAATGTTAATAAGAAAAAGCTTAGATCTCTAATACGCCTAGAGGCTCACAAACAAGATAATATTAAAAAAATTAATCTTAGTAAGTTAAAAGACTATAGCTTTCATATGTTTTGGAGTAAAATAAGCAGATTTAGAAATACATGGAACCTTGTTAACAAATGCTCATGCAAATTTGGTATTAATGAATGTTCCGAATTCTTTGCTGAATTTTTTTCGCATAAAGGAAAAGCTCGGTATCAAATTCACTATTGCACTATTGTAGTAAATCTTTTGCGTTATAATTTTAAATTCAAAAATTGGGCTTTTTTAATTTAAACCAACTTTGACAATTCAAAAAAATATTTGGTACTTTTTTGCAAGAAATGAAATAGATAAAATGTTAGAATTAAATTTTTTTGTAATTTTTCAAAACCAACTTCCAACACCAATTTCAAATCCTTATTTGTGAAGATTTAAACTACACTATTTAAATTAAATTTTAAATTTACTCTTTTACATACATGATTTTATTTTTAAAACATATGTGAATTACTATTTTCCTAAAAATATTTTATCTAGTATTTAAATAGTATTTGTATTTCTCTTTTGCTGGACTAAAACTGAAAATCATTGAAATACTTGATATTATTTTAATTTTAGTTGATGCTGAACATAGATATAGAATGGAACAAGTTTGGTTACGACTTAGTAGAAAAATTATTTGAATATTGAGACAAAATGAATTTTTATAAAGTAAATATGATTCAAATGGAGAAAAACAAATGGTGCAATAATTAAAAAAAAGTCAAGATAAATGGACAAAGAATATTTCTAAATAAGATTAATCCCTTTAGATCATCAAAAAGACAACGTGGTGTAAAAGTAAATAATCCCAATTAATAATTGAAGTTAATATTTTCACTATTTAAGGCTAAGGATTTAGCCACTTTTTGGTTTATTTTTGCAAAGAACCTTAGTATAAAAAACAATGATACTTTTAATAATAATTTCATTTCATTCAAAATAAATTTTCAGTTTAGATAATTTATTTTTTAATGGCAAAAAGGGTTTTCATTTTAGATTATATGAAAAATTAAATTATAGCTTTTTTTGTTTAAGATCAAACCACATTTTTATACAAGTCACAACTCGAGAAAAAATCAGTGTCTAGACTTAACTTTTTTTCAAATTAAAATTTCAAACTTTTAATTTTTAATTTAAAAAAGAAAAAAAAAAACCTAATTCATCATAATTATCGAGATTTTAATTAAGTAAATTTTGATTATTGATCATGATTATGAACTTCAAGTTGCCTTCTTGAAGTTATTTTTTATTAGGAAATCAAGCAATAAGTCAATAAGAATTAATTTTGTCTCTTCATAATTTTTGAATAAAAATAAAAATTTTTAAGAATCAAGATTTTATAAGGTTATTTTTCAAGTCTTCTCCTTTATCTGTTTTGACTCTCATACGACTCTGGATCAAAGTAATCATAATCGTACTGCATGTGTTAGGACCCCAAATTTTATGAAAAATTTTTAGTCTGTGTCATTTAAACTAAACTTGTGAATTTAAAATTAAAAAAAAATATTTACCGAATGGACGTAACCGATTTTCCTGGGATTTTTAAACAAAATTGTAGAAAAAATAATTATTAACCAAATCAACAATGCATATATACACTTTTTTAAATTAGCTATAATAACAAATTTGTCTCTCTTTACAAATAATTTAGTTTTTTTTCTTTAATTTTTACAATGAAAAGTACCGAATTTATAAAAGGAATGAGGCTTTCATCTGAATTATAACTTATTTCTGCTTTATTTCCATTAGTGCTAGGACACCAGTATTGTTCGTTTAGCTCTGGTGTAGCCTTGTACACAATGAATGAACTTGTTTTGTCCAGGTTTATCTCATTCAAGTTGACATCATTTTTTTCACATAAATCAGGAAATTTTGTCTTTTTGAAATTTTTTGAAAAACCACTAAAAGTTAAACATCCTGTAAAAGTGTATTTGAAGCATGGTTTATTTGCAAAAAAATTTTGATTACACTCATGACTGTTCAAGCTTTTTTCATTTATTTTTAAATTGACATCAAAATTTTCTATTTTAAAAATTAAAAATTTTTTTTTTATGGAAATTTATGAAAAATTATTTACCTTTATCTAGACCTATTAGAAAACCATCTATTTTGCCATATAAAAAAACAAGCTTATCCAAATCGGTCTTGTTGCTTTCAAGATTTATGCTGAATGTTACTGGATATGAATAGCTTTTTCTTAAAAATAAAATTTTTAAAATAAATTTTTTTTAAAACTGATTAACCAACACTGTATTATTTATAAAAAATATTTCTTCTCTTGTATCTGTCTCAGGGTTAGGTAATTTGAAGCAATAGTCTAAGTCGGCAAGTTTGCGTTCAAATGCGTTCCAGTCAAGCTCGTCCGGATTGCGTACTTTATTTTTGCTTACGAACTGCATGAACGAGCTTAAGACAAGAATAGAAGCCAGAATACACAAAATGAATATGACACCAGGTGGATCCGAGCTGACATAGCTTCTTAAGTTATCTATTATCTTTATTCTGCCCATCAAATCCAATAAAGCTCGTAGTTTATTTGTAAGGAATATTCCTTGGTTAACTAGTTACTTTAATTTATTTAGAAATATTTTATGATTATATTGAAATTTAAAAATGCAAGTAATTTTTTTTTTGAGGAAAATGTCCTAGTTTGTCTTCACCTACAGACCCAATATTCATCTAATAGTTTTATCCTAATTTTGGCAATAATTCAAATCAAATTCATTTTTATCTAACCGATTATCTTAGTATATTTTACAATTTTTTAATCGGAATTCTCAGCCTTAAAGACAAAATATTATTGAAAAAATAAAAAAAAATAAAATTATTACACAAATTGGATAATTTTTTTATTTTTTTTTTGATATCTTATGCTCGAACACCTGAATTACAAAAACTGCTTAAAAAAGCGCATAAAAATATTGTCTCAATTTTTAATGATTATAATCTTCCAATTACTAAGAAAATATTTAAAAAATAAATCTAAAAATTTGATTTGATTGTGGCTATTTGATGAGGTTCAAATTAAAATCCTGGGAAGCAAAGTATTTCTAGAAAAAACACAAAATTGGGGTAAATTAGTATTTGTTTAAAAAATTGCTAGTTTGAGTATATGAATAAGACCAACATTTTCTATTTTTTCTAATTAAATTTAATAATAATAAAAAAATTGAGTGTAAATTAATATTTTAAGAGATTTTTAAGATTAAGATTTATCCTAAAATTAAAATGCACCGACCAAATGAACATAAATTGGCATACAAAATTTTTAAATCGGATGTTTAATTTTCTAATAATGTTTTTAATGTATTTGAATGATAAAAAATAGATAGAAATGATAGAAAACTTCATCAATAAAATACATCGCCTTTAAGGCGTTCACTGAAATAAATAAATAAAAATAATTGCGATAATTTTCGAAAATCAAATTTCCTATTATTTATTATTTCATCCAGAGCTTTAAAAGATACCAAAAGTTGTTCAGAATTATTTTAAAATGATGATAAAAGAAAAAAGATTATTTTTTTAATTTTTTTTGTAAATCTATATACAAAAACCTTTGTTTTATGAAGTTAAGCAACAAATTGAAAAAATTGATAAGCTAATAAGAAATAAAAATTAATTTAAAACATTTAACTTGTCCTCTAAGAGGCTCATCTATTTAAAATTTCTCATACACTTTAATAATATACTATATTTTTTATTTTTATAAATAAATTGACTCAGAAAAAAATTTTTCTTCATATATTATAAACTATTTTATTTATCAAATTTATTAAAAGCTTAAATGCAGGAACCCACAATTTTGGGATGGCCTTCATCAATTTTTAATCTTTTCTTAATAGAAATTCCATAAAATTCACGGACTAGGTTTAAGGTAAAAAGAGAAAACCTGGAAGAAAAAATAGCGTAAGACTGTTTTTTCTAAGAGAATTACCTTTTTTAAGAACTCTAATTTTTTAAAAGAAATTTAAATTAAATTTTTAAATCATTTGCCATTTTAATGCATGTTTAATTAAAATTTCTGATTTTCCCAAATTTTTAAAAATAATTATAGCAAGCCTTTTTAAATTTTTTATCCTGTTGTCTAATATAGAAAACCAAAAAAATAAGAATTGCTTAAGTTCTGATTTTTTTATATAAGATAATAATCTTATCTTTTAAATAATTTTAAAATTTATTTGATAGCTTTATTTTTTATAATATACTTATATTTTTTGTGATCAAAAATTTCTTGTTTAAAATTTTTCAATCTTAGAAAAAAAATGACTGCTTTATTAAGTAGCTTAGAATGAAAAAAATTTATTAAAAAAAATGATATAAAAATAAAAATTATTTATATTTTAGTTATATTTATGGATAAAATTGCTATCTTTCGGTCGACTTTACACCAAATCCGAATATATAAAAATTATTTTGATTTTTTCTATAAAAACAATTTAAATGTACACACAAATTGATAAAAAATTTAAAAAATATATAACAAATTTAAGCTCTAAATTGATTTATTTTTGTTCAAAATAAGATCGAACCATTTTGTCCTTGAACCAAAAAAAATAAATTAATTTTAAAAGAAAACTTTTTTCAGATAATTTACTTCAAATCTTTATTTTGAAACATAATTTCGTAATTTAGCTCAAAAATATTTCGTTTGGCATTGAGTCCCAAACTTTGCTGAGAATCAAATAAATTGGTCACATCCATCAAAATTTTGTCCAGTCCAAAACTATTTTCATCCAAATTTTTCAAGCTATAATGATTCAGAGGTATTACCAATCTGGGTGCATATATTTCCTCGGGATTCAAGCATATGCCGATTGTGCTATCCGAATAGAATACAAAGTACACACGTTCCCACTTTTCTGTCTTTGAAGGACTTGGTACATTTTCAGCCTCAAGATCTTTATTAATTTGAATTTTTTTCAAAAAGCCATACTCTTGGCAAACAGGCTCACGTTTGGTAAAAATTTTCGAGTTAGTTGCGTTTTTTTGTCTCGGCTTCGGCGGTAGGGGAGGCTTTGGAGTGATTTCAACATTTTGTCTTTCTATCATCGGCTCAGGCTCCTTGACTGACTTGACTATTTCCTCATCTGTAAAAGAGCTAAAAGAATCATTTTCATGAAATGAATTGGTTTTATTGGACCGACTTGACGATGAGCACCGTATTGCTTTACGGCTTTGTTTTTCATAAGTCGGTCGAAATAATTCATTTAAATCAATCAGATCAATTTTATTTTCCTCAGGCTCTTTGGCCTCAATTTCACTCAAATTTTTGCTAGACTTTGACCAAACAGTGTTTATTATCTGATTGAACATGCTGGGACTAGTCGGGGAAGGTACAAGAGTTCCCAATGACACATGACGTTCGTATTGTCTTTTCAAAGGAGTGTAGCACTCGTTACAAACTCGCACTGTCTTTTGATATTCGTTAAATTGGACTGGAATGAACATGGAACAGCATGCGTGACAAAACAATTTACCACAAGTTCGGCAATGGTGCCGACGCTTGAACGCACTAAAATTCTCGTTGCAGCCTGAGCATGTTGTCTGAGCACTGTCTTTGATCCAAACTGGAGGAACGACCTTTAAAAAAATATTTCTTTTTTTAATATTTTATTTATTTTTAAAATTATTTAAATTAAATTGAGATTATTTAAAATTTTGCTTTAAAAAATTAGATTTTTTCAATTAAATGTTTTCAAAGAATGATCAATGATTTTTAGGAAAACTTATTCATAGAAAATTAATAAAATAGTAAAAAATCATAGAGATATATTTTTTTGAGTAATTTTTAGAATTCGATTTTATTAAATTAAAACAATTTTTTTTGAATAGATTTTAGATTGATTTGGGATGTTAGTTGATAACAAAATTTATAAAAGAAAAACATGTTTAATTAATACTAATTAGTGTTAAGTACAATTTATTTTTTTTTAAGATAACTGTAAAGATTAAGCAATCAAGTAAAGTTATATTTTTTTAAAAATCATTTGTGGACCTTATATAAAAAAATATTCACTAAACATTCTTTTTGTAATATTTTGTCTGCTAACAGGTGAACCATGATTCTTTTGACAAAATTCAAGTTAAAAAAAAAATCAAAGGAACAAGACAGAATTTTGAAATTTCGACCTCTGATACACATTCTCCTATTTAAATACTATGTCCTCATGCAAATTAAAAAATCTTATTTTTTATATCAAATCGGCAAAATGTTATTTATTGTACATTTTTATATTCTTACATTTTTACATTTTTGAGAGAAAAAAAAAATCTCAAAATCAAAAAATCTAAAATAATTTTCATTCAAGAAAAGTAATAATAAATTCGCAATTAATTAAAAGGGATTTTCAAAAAATTATCCTTGGTTTTTACATTTAAATTTTTCTAAAACTCCTTTTTAAGTAATTGCGAATTTATTATTACTTTTCTTGAATGAAAATTTTTTTAGATTTTTTGATTTTGAGATTTTTTTTTCTTCTCTCAAAAATGTAAAAATGTAAAAATATAAAAATGTACAATAAATAACATTTTGCCATCAAATCAACTTATTCAAAATCATTTTTTCTTTCGAATGATATATTTTAAGTATTTTTGATTTAAACTGATCAAAAGGTATCCTGAAAAAAAAATTATAAAAATGACTCCGTTTCAAAATTATTGAAAATTAGCGTAAAAATGTTTTTTAATCGAAAACTTTTGATAGAAATAGCTATTCTCATAAAAATCTTTAAAATTTTGAGATAAACAAGAAAATATATGGATCTGTTAATTATTTTGATTCAAAAATATTTAATTTAAAGAAATTTCTCGAAAAAATAAATATTTATATCAGAGTGAAATTATCCAAATGATTCACCCGCTAGTATTCTGAAAAAAATGCTACGAATCTAAAATTTATCATATCAAGAAAAGATATATTAAAAAAAATCTAGTTTTTTTTCATTTGTATAAAATTCAATCAGTTTTTTTTTGTTTTAAAGTGGTTCATCGATCCAATGACACAAATTAACTTTAAAAAATTCAAATATATAGTTTCGGAGATAATTTCAGAGATGAAAATTTTAATAATATTAAATATCAATTATTACCTATATTTTATTATTCTGCAATTAGTCTACCTCTTTAGAGAGCAATTCAGATTAACATTAATCCTTGCCAATTCCTTTCACTCACGAGTTAATAAAACATTAAACATTATTTAATAAAACATAAAAAACTTAGTCATGAAATAAAATACAGAGACATCTTCTTATAGTAGCATCAAATGTTTAACTTAAATTCAATTTTTTTGTAATTACAAAATATTTTCTACATCCATAACTATGCATTAGACTTTAAAAAAATAATTGCTTTAAAAATTTTCGGCAATAATTTTTTAATTTAATTAAGATTTAATTTTAATACTTTTTAAAACAAAAAATCAAATGCTATCACTAAAAAGATCTAGGGTTATTTGGTGTCCAAAAAAAGCACACTTATTTCTAAGCTTGGTAGCATAAAAAAAAGAACATAACCCAAGCCCAAACTAACTTGGACTTAAATTATCAAATTTCTTCCCTGTATATCAAACTTTAAAAAAAATTCATTTATAATTGTGTAATTTAAAGCTATTAACAATCAACAACTTAAGAGACAAAGAAAACTCTAAGAAGTTAAAGCAGTAGAGGGAAATTTCCAGTAAAGAAAAATTATTCTCAAAGTAGTTTAGAAAACTAGAAGACTAGAAAAAAAAATTAATTAATTTTTTGTTGGTCACCTAATACCTCTACACTTTTTTGATGATCATGTTTGTTCACCTATTTAGGATGGTCGGACTTGGTCACATATCACTTTATACACAAAATTTTGATCATTAAATTTTACGCAATTTCTAATAATTAAACCAAAAATGGAACTAGAAAATGATAAGAATATATAAGTACATCTTCAATATTTTTATCAATAGAATTTTTCTAATAAATTAAAATTTTTCTAATATCTAGTGAATTCTTTCTCAATTAAATTGTATAAAGTTTTATAGCATAAAGCCATCTAATACCAAAATTTGTCTTTAAATAATAAAATTAAAAATTTTACTCCAATTTGGTCTTTATTGGGGGTGAAAACAATTTCGTCAAATTTGGTAGATGTTATGTTCTTAACTTTTTTGAACGCTTTCATCCATTCTTCTTTATCTTTTAATTTGCTTTAATAAAAAAAAATTATCTAGAGACAAAAAAAAACTTTTTTTTTCTCTTATCATACTCAGCCTTAAACTCATTATTTTGATCAGATGTTATAATCCTAAACATGAGCTCATCAGACTGATTTGAATGCTCAACAAGCTTTATTGTCTTGGTCTCAATTCGGTATTTTAGCACCAACTTTCTTTTAATTCGATCACAGTGGCACACAAGAAGAATATCAGTGAACTAAAATCAAAAGAAAAAATTCTGTAAAATTGAAAAAATTGACTACATTCTACACCATTTTAACGCTTACCAAAGCCAGGTGTCTAAGCAACATGTCACCATCTCGTTTGGCCACTTTATAAATGGGTCCCTGCTTCACCAATTCTCTATTATGGTCAACTATGGTCATTAGGGGCGGATCGAACATGTATTGTATTTCATAGCAAAGCTGAAAGTTGACCATTCGATTCAAATCTTGGTTGGAGGACTCAAAAATTTCATTGAAAAGGCCCATTATTTCCTTGATGTGACAAAATTCTTGCGTGTTCTGGTTTAAAAGCTTTGCGTAGCTTTCCAAAAGTTGAATGATGCGTCGCGGAAAATCTACCAGCCGATCAAACAACATGTCCAATCGATTCACGTTTTCCAGACTTTGGGCTTGGGCGTCCTTTGGCACAAATTTTTATTTTTTTTGGCATAAAATTTTTTTACCTAAATTACCAATAATTTTTTAAGAGTGGAAGCAAAATTTTTTTTTTTCATCAAAGTGGCCAAATTAATCTGCACATTTGGATACTTGGACAAGACCGCTTTGTAAATTTTGTAGTATCTGTAGTATTTGATGAGAATGTCACCAAAATAGGGTTTTGTGTGCCATTCATGGGTCAAGCGGTGTCTGATCAAATCGCTCACACTGTCGTGCACCAACAGAGCTGCCTGCTTTAGCTCGGAGATTATGGTAAACACCTTGCCAATTTCATCTGCATCACATAAACACAACTTTTCGTTTTCCTCATTCAGCCGTGCCAGGACCGAATTGGCGAGCAGTTTTATCAAATTAGCCTGTTTCACTTCCAGGTTGTAGTATTCGTCAATTTTGTTGCGTTTTTTTTGATCCGAGTCAATGTCCTCGGTGTTGGATGGCGGCACACTTGTCACCGGTCCGGCGATGCATTTCACCTCGCTGTTCAAATAGGTATGATTGGTAAAAGTTAATTTTGATGATTGATCAGGACCGAATATTGATCCAAATCTGTCCAGTGCACTCTCATTTATCATAGATGTATCTAGTTCGCTTTTGTTGGACCAATCCTTGAAAAATTCTGATCTTCGACTCGATCTTGGTAGGAAATATCTTGTTATTCTGGTAATGCCTGATGCTCTCGAGTCGCTCAGCAGTTCGCTTGATCTGTCAAAAATCGAAGGATCAAACTCAGTCTTATCATTTTCTGTGGTTAATTATCAAAAATAAAATTATAAAATATGGATATTATTATTAAAAAAAATTATTCAGCTGTTTATTTTATTTTTTATTTTTCATGCAAATTTTTAGATCTCTTTTTTACTCAGATAAAGTTAATTTATGATTAGCAAAATTGTCCGTCTAGTCCGACAGAATTTAATTATTCTGTCAATTATTCATATCCTAGGATAACAAAAAGGCCTTAATTATTAATTAGGGTTAGTAATGAAATTAGTGGGTTTTTTGCCGGGGCTGCTTATTATTGTACCTTGTGGAGGCGGCTCTTGCTCATTGTGGTGACTTAATGAGGCCTGCTGTTCGGCGTCATTAGGAAGAGATTCATTTTTGGATAGATATAAGGATAACTTTTGTATGAACTGAGGGTCGGCATCTGAGAGTGAGTCGGTGGCGTCCTCAGACTCAAATGACATGTCAATTAGATTTTGGAGCGTATTGCTCATTTTAAATAAAACATTTGAAAATTATAGAAATTGGTTGAGTTTACCTTTTTTTTTATCTTAAAAAATTATGATTTTGAACAAAAAATTTAGAAAAAAATTATATTCTTAACTTGAATCATGTAATTTGTTGTAAAATTATATTCGAATTTTTTTTTTTTTAGATTGCCAAATTAAATATTTGATTTGGTTCTCGATAATAATTGACATTATTATTTTCGTGTCTTAGTCAGAAGAGCTGAGTCTCAGGTAGACTTTATTATGTAAAAATGTTTGACAATGTCAAAATTAAGTTGACACATATTTTGTGAATAAAATTTTGTATATTTAATAGAACAATTTTGTTGCTATACAATTATATTAGAATTTTATTGAGTAATTACTAGAGCAGATTTTGTCACAATCAATATCTCTTATTAAATAGATACAAATATTTTATTTACATTGAATCAAATAGGTAAATAATAATTGTGTAATTATTAGCTGATTTCAAAACTTGCTATAAATCAATCAAAAATTGAGTGAGAGAGTTAAAATAATATAAAATAGTGACTTGAAATTTTAAAGAAAAAGATATTAGTAGAAAAAAGAGTCAATTTTTTTGTAATTTTTAATTTTATTTGGAACCAAGATTACTTTTTTATCTTATTTTAAATTCACTTTTAATCAAATTTTTTGAGTCATTATTAAATAATTTTAATTACATGTTTTTGTTATTTTAATTTTTGGTTTTCAGTCTGGTAATTCTTCAAAAAATGCCGTAAATCTCATAATTTATTAAAAGCTTATTTTTTTGTCAGCGATTTGAATTTATTTAAAATTTTTTAAAATTCATTTTAATTTAGGCCAATTCCATGGAAAATTAGAATAATTTGATTTTAAAGTTTAAAACAAAGATTATAATTTTTAAACATAAAAAAAACTTTCATGACAAATTAAAAACATGTTTTCTAGCTACCTTAACAAAAAAATCAAACTAAACGATCCTTTTATTATTTAGTTAAGCCCTATAAGAAGCCACAATAAGTCATTATTTTTTACTCTTCATCCATTATTTTTTTTATAAAAAAAGAGCATCTAAGTAATGGCAATGGGGAAAATAAAAAAATACCAATCTCATAATGGTCATTATAAACTATGTAAAAGTTAAGTGACTTAAAGTCATTTCCAATCTTCGATTTGGTGTAGTTAAGTCCTTTAAATTTTGCTATTTCAATTCAGCTAAATTAGAATGTTTATGTTTAAAGAAGAGAAAAATTGGGTTTAACAAAAACACTGACCCCCACTTTTTTCACAAAACAAATATTTATTTTTAAAAGTTTTAGCATGTCATTTAGTTTTCTGTAGCTTTTTAAAAATTAAATTAGTTTTTTTCCGAAATTTTTATTTTTTATAATTGAATTTTTTTGTATTTTTAAAAACCTGATATCCAATTTAATGCGACTGGCTTCCAAGATCTTTCCTAAAATGTGTCTTTTTTGTCCAGGAAGCACAATTTTTGAGATAATTAAAATATTTTTATATTAAAAAATTCAATTTAAATTATAACTTTTGATATTTTTTGTTTATTTAGTATAAAAAAAAAAATAAAAACGATATCTTAAATATTTAAATAATCAAAAAAATCTAATAAAATTAAGGGTTAGGCAAAATTTTTTATTTTAATTTTTGCTGTCTTTTGCCTCTTATTTGTCATCTATGTTCTTTACGAAGATGAAATATACATCCTTGACAAAAACTAGACAATTTTTGGAAAGCTTGCGAAACTTAAAAAAAAATTAAAAATTTAAAAAAAAATAATTTCAATATTAAAAACTTACTTCAAATTTATTTAAAATTCATTGTTAAAGTTTTATAATATTAAATAATAAAATTTAAAATTTAAAAAAATATTTTTAATTAAAGAGTCATTTGAACAAAACATTCGATTAAGTTAATTATTAATTTCAATGAAAAAATTTGACAAATTAAAAAAAATTAAAAATATCAAGACGGATTAATTCAATTTAAAAATTTAAAGTCTGTCAATTATTTGGCCTTACCGAGCATTTGTAAAATATACAAAAATATATAGCAAATATCTAAGTATAACTGTAATGCTGCATCGAAGTAGTCTTCAGGATTGAATTTGAATCTTTTGTTGCCTATTAATGATTGAGTATCAAAAGCCAAAAATACCGACATCAGAAGAGCGCCCAAACCTCCATAAACAGCCTGCATTATATAATCGCGGTATATGATACATGCAATACCAAAGCCCAATACAGTATATGACATAGCCACCAAGAAGAACCAGCAATTTTGAGTAAAATCATATTTTGTTTGCATCGAAAAAAGCGTAATACTCAGAGTTAAAAAAAGGGTTATGCCAATGGCAATGAAAACTATTTCAGTGTCGTGATAAGCGCTGATCATTGACATCATATAAGTCATTGTCAGGGTCTAATAATCAATTTATTGTTTATTAAAAATAAATATTTAATAGTTAATAGTTACTGACAATAGATCCCAAGAGTATGTAGTTAAATGGTACTTTTCTTAGTCCACAATTGCACATCGAAATAACCAAGCAAGTAACAAAAAGAACACTTTTGAAATCATTTTTTAGAATAAATAATCTCAATTTTAAAATGCTTACTATGATGCGATGTAAAGATATAAACCAGTTTCGGACTGAGCAAATTTTTTTACAGGTTCACTGTTTTTAAAATTTTAAAGATATAAAAATTAAAAGTTAAAATTTTCATTACACTAAAACAAATATTGATACTACTCCAAAAGTAAAAATTAATTGAGTCGTCAATATTAAATACACTTTTCGAATAAATTTTATGCGCAAGACCTTATCATTCAAAGAACTGAAATCTCCCCACTGACCATTTGATTGCGAGCTACTATTTGCTTCAATTCCTTTTTCTGCATCTTAATTTTTTTTAAATTTAAATTAAGATTAAATAAAATAAAAAAAATAGACACCATTAATGTTACGAGGGGTCATTTTTACAGGTGCTGCCAGAGTAAAAGGAGCTTTTTGACTAGCAGGCTCAATAATTTCATTTTCTTCGGCTATATAGGCTTTGTTTTTCATTTCAATTCAAAAATCTTGTGATTTTTTAAACTTGATTTGCAAAATAATTTAATCTTAATATTCTAAACAATTTTTATATTCTTTTTTAAATATGAAATTGTTATCGTTTAAATTTCGAAATTTTATATTTCTTGTTGACGTTTTATCACTTAATTATTTCAGAGAGAGAGAGAGAGATCAACGAATCAATATTTTAGAGTCTCGATAAGTCTCGAAAAATTAATATCAAAAATTAGCAAAATAAGGTTTTTGACTTGAATTCTTTTTTTTGGATTTTTTAAAAATTATTAATAATTAATTTTTATTTTTTTTCTCTGAAATCGATTTCTGAAAGATCGAAGTATTTTTAAATTTTTGTTGCAAATAGTAAAATTTTGTTTTAATTTTATTAATGAATCACATGAAAAAAATCTAAACAAAATTTTATCTTTCAAATGATTTAACTTTATTAATTTCAAAATTATTTAATAATTTAAATAAGCTAGTTAGAGTAGAATATATATCCTGAAACCAGATCTTAATTTAGACAGTTACTCAAATATTTAAATTTATGTCAAATATTTTTTTTAATATGTTCGCTAATTCTAGATTTTATCTTGGATATTAAAATTTATTTCAGTCATTTCAAGTCTTAAGACATAAATATGATTTGAATAGTTTTTTTATTGCCTTCTTAAAAAAATCAAAAAAAATTATAATTTTAAGTTTTCAATTTTTAAGTCACGGCATATTTTCAAAAATATGCCGTGACCAGTATTCGAAACTGGGTTCTCTCGGCCACAACGAGAAGTACTGACCACTATACTATCACGGCCTGGAGATGCCGGGTATCGATCCCGGTACCTCTCGCATGCTAAGCGAGCGCTCTACCATCTGAGCTACATCCCCTTGCCCGTTTCTTAATTTCAATCAAATATTTCAGTGCTATACTAAACAAAAAAAATAAAATAAAATTTTTGATAATAATTTTTTTACAATTTCATTTATTTATTTTTAAAAGCTTAAAATAAAATAAAATTCCTAACACTAAAAAGCTTTGACACACAAATTAAATTAAAATATCGGTTTTACTAAATAATTGTTTCACGAAAATTCTCTTTGAGAAATGAAAGGAATCAAATTGAAAAAAAATACCTTTCTTTTTAAAAATAAATTTTCAAAATAGCAAAATGCATTTTATTATAAAAAATTATGTCTTTTATTTTATAAGCATCGCCTCAATTCGCTTCTGTTGGCACATAGTTTTTTTTATTTTTTTAAATTAAATTTAACATAAAATATTGATAATTAGGTGAAAATTTACTTCGAATGTTCCAGTTAAAAAACCACTTGGATAAAATCAAATTAACTCGAGAATAGACAAAAAAAATTAATATCAAATTAAGAAACTTTAAATTAGCAAAAATTTTGTTTGATTAGAAATTTTTTTCCAAAAATGTCCTTTGACTAGTAGACAAATGATCAAGTAAGTGGGACATGATCGCTAGTTAGCGCTTAATATTCAATCATTATCAATATTTACTTTAACAAAAACATGAGATTTTCGTCGATCTATTTTTATGTTCAAGTAAAGTACTTGTGTTTAGATAGGCTTGTTGATTAAGGCTCATTTTTACCTGAAAAATAAAAAAAAATAGTTTTAAAAAAGCGTTTTATTTAGATGCCAAAACTCAGAATTTATTTTTCTATTAAATTATTATTTTTTAAACATAATTTACTGACATTGGTTCTGAATTTTGTGAAATCCAATATACTGTTAGAGCAGTAACCAAGCTAAATATAAAGGTAACTCCTGGCTCATTTAAACTACTCACATTAGGTTTTTTTTTTCAAATAAATATTTTCGTTACTATAAAATTATAAAATAATTTAGGAAAACAGGTTAGAAAAATTTTGAATTTTTCGAGCTTCTCTCGGAGCATTCGAGAGAATCTAGAAAATTTTCTCTTAATTACTCAGAATAGCCAGTTATTAAGATCATGCAATTAAGTTTTTATTTTTTAATCTGAGGAATATTTATTTTAATTAAACAATATCTCTAGTGTCCGAATCATGCAAAAAGCGTTGTTTTCATCAAAAAATATCGAAATTAACAAGAGTGGCGTCTTTTTCCAAGTGACCTGATCAAGTATTTTTTTTGTTAAAAAAAAAGTAGTAACTAAAATCATTAATTATATTTTAAGAGTAAATAAACAATTTTTAATATTTATTTTATATGTAACATAATACTTGAATTTTAAGGTTTAAGGCTTGCATAGGTAAAGTTTTCTTCGAAGATTGTTAGCACTCGATTTAAATAGAAAATAAAGTGACATTTTATTTCTAAATTGAAATTTAACTCTTTTAGATTAAAAAATTTAATGAATCGATTATATTTAACTCAAATTTTCAAACTGCCATAATACTAGCTGAGCGTTTACGTAATCGTAAACGAGTGAACTTTTTTTTTCATATTACTATTTAAATGATTTGGCTCACGATTGAATGTTAAATTTATTTTAATATTTCGCTTGTTAATTAGCCTAGACATGATAGTTTATTGAACAGTTGAAATAAATGGTGGACAGGAAAACTAAGAGAATTTTTCGGTCAATTTCAATTTTATGACAAATATTGTCCAAAGTCAAACAATTAGTGTAAATTTTGAGCACGATGTTGAAAAATATGTGACCAAAAGTAAAAATTTATTTTGGGAGTTACCAAAAAATTGTATCAATTTTCACTTTTACTTCAAACCAGATTCATTTTTATACTTTCTTTATTAAAATAAAACAACTTAACTGAGTTTCATAACAAGTTAGTTAATAGCAAAATCCAGATTTGTTTGCCTAGTTGTAATCTTGATTGGATTTAGCATAAATTTTAAATTTTAACTATAGAAAACTAATTTTAAGAATTAAATCCTAATTTGACTAAATTTAAATTTGTAATATTAGCTTAGGTATAAAACAAATCTTGAAAAAAAAAGTATTTCGATCAAGAAATTTTTTTGTTTATCAAGACTGTAATTTTAAAGAGAAGCATTTGTTCACAATAATATGACCATGTGTTACTGTAAAAAAATCTTCTTTTTAGATATTTTAATTAGGGAAATTTTGACTAAATAATATGGCTTTATTTTAAGTTTTTTATTTTTTTTTGTCTAAGGAAAAAGTAACGAAAATGATTTAAATTTTATTTATAAAAAAAAGATATTTTTTGTTCTAAATTTTATTTGGAATTTTTTTGTAAAATAAAAATTTAAATTATCGAATAGTTTTGAAAATTAATTTGATCAGTTTTTGATTTTGAGATTTTCTTTAATTTTGTTTCAATCTTTTAAAAGAAATTTTGATTTTTTTACCTTCAAATTTTTTCGTATTTTAGTATATTAGGTTTACAATTTAAATTAAAATATCTGATCATTAAGAATCGTTAGTAAATAGTTTTTATAATTAATGTGGCCATCAAGTTTTTTTATTTTCATAAGAATTTTTTTTCTCAGATTTTTAACTGGAAAATTTCCAAGACCAGAAAATGGTTTAGCTAATTAATTTGAGTATTATTTGATTCTCGGTAGTTTTTATTCTTGAATTTTTTCTTATTATTTTTCTAAGTCGCATTTTTGTACTTAAAATCAAACCAACTAATTTACTAGTCAAAGAAGTTATTTTGAATTAAAATTAGATTAGAAGAATTAAAAATATAAAATAAATGTTTCTTTTTGGATTATTATTACAGAAATTTAATTATTTTCAATTATTT
>QEOQ01000192.1:173130-196201 GCA_010279815.1 Brachionus plicatilis
GCTACACCTCCACCTTGGCCATTCTTTCTTTCTTTATGTTCGATTTTATACCCTTCAAGTTTATGTATAGCAAAAAGTTTTCTAAATGATACATCATTGCATTTTGTTTCATTAATTGCTACTAATTCAGGCGAGTAAAGTTCTAAGAAGGATAAAAATTCACATATTTTGTTACTTATAGAGTTAGGATTCCAATGTAAAAACTTAAAACAAATTTCATCTTTTTCTTTATCCATTAATTACATTATTTAATGATTGATTGTCCCATAGCTTAGAGCAGTACCCCGAAAAAACATCTAAAGAAAAATTACCTAATTTATGATGAGTAAATCGTTCATGAATTTTTTGGGCAAATAATTGTTTGTTCGCTTTGTTGGATGGAGTTACCATTCTTATAACATCTGTGACAAAATGACCTACTATTACATTATTACTTTCCATTATTTTGTTAAACTCGTTCACTTTATTATTCAGCTGCACTATTTTGTTGCTTAAATCACTCACTGTTCCGCTTAGTTCAGCTACTTTCGTCTGAAGTTCCTCAACCTTATATAACCGTTTTTCAATTGACTCTACTGTATTTTTCATTTCCAGCAATTTAACAATGTTTTGACCCATTTCACGCATACAGCTATCGTTATTACTTGAAGGCTTGGCTACATACACTGCATTAGAGTACATTGCACTCTCATTTCGATAAAATCCACTTGGCTCGTCTTGTGGGTTTGAAGCTTGTTTATTATTATTAATGTTATTGACCAATTGAGCGAATGATCTCTTAACAGCGTCTTTATAACTAGGACATCCTCTGTAGTAAGCAGAATGTTTTCCACCACAGTTTACACACTCGAGTTGACTGGTACACTCGCCCGTATGAGCTTGTTTTTTACATTTAGCGTATGATTTGTTCAATTCTTTACAGCTGAGAATTGTATGGTTGAATTTATGACAGTTAAGGCATCTTTTCGGTGGTTTTTCACATTCTTTAACTGGATATTTTGTGTATCCCAACCCAATCCAGCCACTCGTGACTATTTCTTCAAATACACTCACATCATCTAAAATAATCTTGCAAACTTTTATTTCCCTTCCATTGCGCTCAAACGGTATAACCTTAACCATCCCATATTTTTCTTTATCTTCTTGTTCAATTTCACTGCCTGCTATGTTCCTGACAATAACACTATACTGCTTCGCTATACCAGTGTCAATTTTTTCGTATCCTTCGAACACCTTTTCATCACTTAGCATAACCGTTTTATGCTCCTCTTTTTCAGGGTAGATCATTAAATTACCATTGGCCGTAGGTTTAACTCTTATATCATCTGGCCTGATTCCAAGTTTCGCTAAATTTTCTCTTAAATATTTGTTCAAATTCAATGAATTCCCAAGTATTTTAATGTCAAGTCTACGAATAAGAACTGCCGCTAATTCTGAGTAATGCTTTTGCTTGCTTTTTTGTTGGACACCTGACGGTGAATAAGTCAAATGATTTGCACCCCTTTTCCGCCGATTATCTTGACTCTCCAGCATGGGAAATTCGTTGTCATGATGGACTTTAGGAATATTTTCATCCTCCATTTTAATTTCCGCAAGAAAATAATTTATGTTAATTTATTTTTCTTTTAATTTTTCTTTTTCTTTTAATTTTTTTTTTCCTTTAATTGATGCTTTTAGAGTAAAGCATCAATTTATTATATAGAAAATCAAATATATGGGACATCAATTAGAAGTAAAGGCAAGGGTAAAGTTAGTGTAAAGGGCTTCAATCGGAATTATGATTGATAAACTTCTTTTTATTTTTATATTTTGATGGATTTCTGTTTTTTTTTAAAATTGACATTTGAGTGAGAATAAATAGCAATAACAAACAGTTAAAGGTAAAAAAATATTTATTCACACTCAATTTGAGTTAATTAATATTGTATATTCTCACTCATATTGAGTGATAATATATGCATTCATAATAATAATAATTCTTTTTTATTTGAAAATGTAAAAAAAAAAAATTTTAAAGAAAAATTTTTTTTAAAAACAGATTCGGGTCAGCTCAGAATGGATCAAAGTCCTTCTTTTCAGCCCAATGTAAATAATATTTTGTTTTATAATTTATAATACAAATGAGAAATTAAAAAAAAAATTAATTTTAATTGAGCATAATTTTAAAAACGAATACAATAATTATGAATATTTATTGTATTTAGAGTCTTAGAACAGAACCTATCTTGTTAGGTAAATTTTTTTGAACATAAAATATCTTTCACAAGCAAGCACTTCAAATACTATAGAACTCTTTTTTATTCTTTTTGATAATTAACTCTATAAAACATAAACTAGCGTTTTCTATATGCTGAAAGAAGGGCGTTCCACCTTCAAGCAGCTGACTTTCACTAGTTATTTTTTTTTTTTACTAAAAAATTGTCTTAGAACAGATAATTACAAAAAGATAACTAATTGATTACTTTGAATTTTGTTATTAATAAAATCATTAATGAAGTTCTAATTGAGAAATTAATTAGAAAACAGTCATTTATTGAATTTAAATATGTGCTCTTATAAAAAGATAAAAAATCCTTTCTAATTGCTCTCTAAACTAAACTGAAATTAATCTGAAAAACAATCAAGTCGGAAATAACAACAGCTAATGATAGTCAATCAAACAATGTTTGGTCAATTTGCCAAGTTGCAACTAATCAAAATCACTTGACTTGCAATAGATGTAATTTGTTTTTTTCACAAATCATGTATAAAAGGATATATTCCTTTGAAAAAATCTTGGCTTTGCAAAACATGTAAATCTGACTCTAAATTTTAATCACTATTTAATCTATATCGCTTTTTTCATTTATTTTTTAATTATTTTAAAAATAAAATTTTTTTCAAGTCCAAGTCCGGGCTTTAAAATTTTGAAAACTGAAGAAGAAATTCAACAACTCTGCTACCAATTACTACATTTTTGGCTCCAGGTAATGGTTTGCAGCGTTTCAATCATATTTACATCTCAATGATATGTTTACATATGCATTTTTTTAAGAATCCAGGACAGCTGCAAGTATTTTTTTCCAATCGTTGTTTTTTGGAATAAAAACACACCATAATAATTGAAAGTGCCAACACAATGAATTTAGAAAGAACTAAACGATCACGGAGTGCATCTTCATCTTTAATTACACGATTTTTTGCTTCAAGTGAATTATTTATGCTTGAAGAAAAAGATTGCAATCCTTCGCACAAACCATCTTTTATCAGTAACCATTCACTTTCAAAATATTCAATGAAACTTTTTTCTTATTTCCATTTTTTGTCCCTATTATATATTATAATGGACGTATGTCTTGCTTAACCCGATGAGTTTCCATGATGTGAAAAAGTTAGGAAGTAAGATACTTACTTAAAATAAAAAATAATCTTTACCTCTACTTTTTCAGTGTAGTTTTTAGGAATTTACAAAATATTTCACTTCCTTAACAAATAAAGTTATGATATTTCGTATCATAGCTTTTTTTCACTAAAATTCTTTGGTGTCATGTCCAATTAGTGATTATATGTTCACTTAATCTGTGATCAGTCAAATAATGCGTGGTTGATGAACATAGATCTTTTTATCACATTTTTGATGGGTATTTATTTTTTTTCAAAAGTATTTTAAAAGCAATTTTTTTATTGAGACTGAAATTGATCCAGAATGGATACAGGACCAACTATGCACAGTGATTTAATTTTGGTCAAAATTGGTCAAATTTTTAAAAAATAATTTATGTATCTTGCTTTCAAACTTCTAAGGGTTATTTTGTCTCAGAATTTCGAATTTGATGTTATTTTTTGAAAAATTTTTTCAGTTTTCAAGTAAAACAGCTTCTAATTAAAAAAAATAACAATTTAAACGTTTTCACGATTTTTAAACCGTAAAATTAAAAATTTTTGAAAAAATTAATAAAATTGTGATTTTTTATTCACTTTAAAAGTAATATGGTAATTGAAAATCATTTTTATCATCTTCAAAATCATTATAATCTTCATAATTTGAATATTGTAATTCTTTCTCTAAAAAAGCTTCTTCACCATCCAAACTTTCTTCAAAATCTTCAGTTCCGTCAGATTCTTCTTCATTGTCTTCTTCTTGTAATAATCTCTGAATTTCGATTGATTCTTCGCTTTTATCATTTAATCTTTTTCTACGTTTGCCAATATTAAGACTAAATGTTGATATTAGTGGATCGCTTGTTATCAAAAGATGTTTAAAATGATCAGTATTTGTTAGAATTCGATCAGGGTTAACCGAATACTTTTACTGTCTTTATTTCTAGATTCCTGAGCTTCTTCACTAAAATAACCGATCGGATACAATAATTTTGTACAAACTTCTGAACTTATTAACATTTTATGTACTGATACAGGCATATAGAACCAATCATAATTTTTCACATAAAAATTAAAAGTCTCATAACAATAATCTTGAAATTTTTCTAAGTCAATTTTTTTTGTTGAATTTATTACGCATAAAACAACAAACAATCGACGAATTAAATATTCAGTTACACCTGTTATTTCGGAAAATACCTTGTAATTGCGAAACGCTCTCCTAGCAGTATTTCCATCATTTGATGTTCCAAAACCAGAGTCTTTCGGCATGTCCACATTTAGTCCAATTTTTTCTTTAAATTCTTTTTGAACTTTTGCTTTTTTACGCTTAAACATTGCTAAATGATCTTCATTTGATTTACGAATTTGCCAAGTTCGAAATTCTAATCTGTAAGATAAATGCAATATAAACTCAAATGAACGTATCCACATGTAAAGTGGGGAAATTCAAGTTCAATGGCTTCATTATTTAGTTCTTTTTCGACTAATTTTTTCATGTTGTTCATTTCAACTGGAGTAGCACCACAAATATTACATACTTTTGAAGCTGAATTTGCGCAAACTGCGTTTGCTGCTTTTCCGTCCAACATTGTTAATTTATTAGTAAATTTTACGTTAACATATGTCAAATTGTCATTAAACGCATTTCAAATTTTCCATTTGTGATTTCAAATACGAATATTCTTTCACTATCTCTTCAGTCGTTTCTTTTAGAAATTGAAATCTGATCGGTCGACAAAATCGAGTAGATGACGGTGAATTATTTTCCCAAAGATAATTTTTATTTTCATCAAATAGAAATAATGGAACGAGACTTGAGGTAAATAAGCTTGCATAGCTTGAACCGTCTGGGCTATTAACATATCTCTGCTTAAATCTGGTGTAACCACTTGCTCCATCAAAACCCCATTTCGAAAACAATTCTAAATCAATCAAAATTTTTCCATTTATTCCACTTTCGATAAAACGATCACCGATTGTATGTATTTTTCTTAAAACAGGGTCAATTTGTAGTAATCGAGTTGCAGTCTCATCAAGAAGATCCTGAACGTTCACTTCAGCTTTCAGTTCATCAACAACAATATCTTTATTAAAACATTGTCTTTTAGCATAAAGAATCTCGCTATAAATTAGAATCAATCATTCGACAAATTTCTTTAGCACCATCTTTTCTTGTTAGAGAAAAATTTAATACTTTTGTTAGACTTAAACGGCAATTTCTTTTTGCAATTGATATCGAAGCTCTTAATAAGAGTTCGGTAGAGTTACTTTTTGTCATTTCATAAACTAGTTTGCGTTTTCTTTCAAATGATAAAAAATGCCAAGGCTTAAGTTTTCTTTTTCTTTCTTTTGAATATAATAAAAAGTTAAAAAATTAAATTTAAGAATTAAAAATTTACTTTTATTTTTATTGATAGACGAAGATTCTTTAGAAATTTTTTTGTTTTGTTCGAAAAAATTTAGATTTTTATCAAGCCATTCATGGTTATTTTTTTCAAAAAGACTTTTTTTAAAAGAGGCTGCTTTAAGTCTTGTATAAATTTTAAGTAACGTTTTATAGATTTCATCTTGAAATGATTTCGATTGCTCTTCATTAATTTCGAAAATAAATTTTTTTTAATACGTAGCTTTTAAATTTAGTTGAATGTTCCATTAAAATTGGTTGTCTAATTTTCAAACTATTGTTAATAATGAATTCATACAACTCACGACGAGTAACAGAGTACCTCATTTTTTTTCGATTCGATTATTCGTAGAATTTTAAATAATTTTTTCTCAATTTAATTATCTAAATTTGTATATATTTGCTTTTAAACACAGAAAAACCCAAAACAATCATTTATTTTATTTTATCGAAAAAATGAAAAATTTAACAAAATGCCATTTTCAGGCTTAATATTTGTCCAATTCGGAAAAATCGGAAAAAGTACAAATTAATACATAAACTAGGTGCAACTAAGTAACAAAATATAGATAAATGATAGCGGAACTCGGCGGGACTAATAACATAAAGTACCATTAATTTTCGAAAAAAACACAATTTTTCCTTGATTTTGAGCCGAAAAATACAGAAAATGGAAAAAGATATCAAATAAAGAATTATATTTTTCGAAAGTATAATTTAAAAGCTAAATTATGCAAAAAATTTGAAAAGTTTGTTGAGTCTATTTTTTTCAAAATCTTAATTTGTTTAAATCAATCTTTTTTTTTTCAAAATATAGCGATTTTTTGTTAACTTTGAGTAAAAAATGAAATACAAAATATTATACTTGAATTTTTTTTTTTTTTCAAAAAATGTTAATAGAGACGATTTGCTTTAAGAAAAAAATAATCTAAGTAGCAAATTTAAAAATTTATTTTTTTTGATTAAATGACCAATTTTTCTCGTTCTAAAATCACTGTGCTATGCAAGAAATGGTAAAAAGGTTTATTTTAAATACAAGCAATTTAAATGTCCGGCAAAAATATATTTATTTTACTTAAAAAATCAAACTAAAATTTCACTATTTAGTAATTTAATATATATTTTTATCAATTGACATAAATCAGAATTTTTGTTATAAATTTTCGATCTCAAATAAAAATTGAATTTCTAATATTAGTGATAAATCAGAAATTTAAGTGATTGAAAATTAACACGCTATTTTTGATGATCACATAATTTGTGATCAAAATTTTAAGAAAAATTTCCTGAACAATTTGTTTTTTTTTTACGTATTTTTTATTTAAGTGAGTTGAGTATTTCACTCTTTTTCTCATTAAAGAGTAAATTTTAAATTTGATTTTATAAGAATAAAAATGAAAATAAAAATAAATAGTGTTTGTAATCAATTTTGATAAAAAAAAAGAAAAATAGATAAAAAAAAAAAGAAAAATAATTTAAATCTGGTACCAGAATCGATTTTTTGTGGAAAAAGACGTATCCACAAATATTACGAATCCCCAAAAAACAATTTGTTTTTTTTTTTTTGATCATTTTGAAAAATACCTTTAAAAAATTAGCTAATGCTTTTTAATCATGTGAAATTTAACATTTAAGTCATTTTTCATTAATTGATCACACATGGTAAATGTAACTGGATTCAAGTGTTGCCTCAAAGCTTAGTTTACAACATAGAGTGGTTAAAGAAACAACTGGCGAAGCCATGGCAATTTTTTTATATTGATCAGCTTTTTCTTTGACATCATTTAATTCTTAACTACAAATTTTAGACTTTATTTTGTATATCTGTTTCTTAATTCGCAAAGTTTATCTCTGAGTCACTTTCAGAAGACATAGCATCACTTTCTTTTCTTTTTGCAATAGTAGCGTCATAATCATCACTAAGTACATTGATATCTTTATCAAGTTCATCCAATTCACCTTCGGATCCTCGATCTGACCTCATCAATGAAACGAATAATGATTTTCCATCTGGATCAATACCATCTTCAAAATCATCATTACCGGTATCATTAACCAAACGAACAAAAGCATCTTCATTTATATCTCCATTCATTGATCCAAATATTCTATTGAGGTTCCTGGTTTATAAAATTTAGCTAGAGATACAAGTATCAAATTGTAACATGCGATACTATCGCTATGTACTAGGTTATTAAACCGCCTCATAAGCCCATCTAAATAACTCTGTATGAACGAACGTTTGCATCCTCTCATCTCTTTATAACCTATGCTTGGAGGCATTACAAATGTTCTCAATGCGGTTAGTACAACTGCCAGTATCCGGGTCCTAAAAATTATAAGTGTGATTTACAGTCTGATGCTTATAATCTCGTAACTTGCTGATTTTATTGTATGATGACCAGCATTGGTAATAGATGATACTCCCACACCGATCATAAATGACACTAAAAAGTGTAGTCCCTTCTCTGTCAGACATCACTTGTTTATAACATTTACCATTTGTTGATTTATCTTTTCTTTCCGCCATTTCGAAAGTCCACACTTGTGGACGCTTTAGATCTTTTCCACGAGAATTTTTGGGACAGGTAGAACGAAACATATAAAAAGAAAAAAAAAAACATATAGCCAATTTTATAAAAAGATAAAAAACATAAATTCAAAATCCAATTTTTTTTAATAATTTTAGATTAATAAAATAGTTTTAGTTTAAAAAAAAATATGTAATCAATACAAAATTAGAGATACAAAGCAAAAATTCAAATCCTTTGCGCAAATAGACCAATAAACTTTTTCTCGTAAAATTACAAGTATTTTAACACATTTTTTATCATCATTAATTCAAAAATTAAAATTAAAATTAATTTTTCTAAAAAACTGATAAATTTTTCAAATTGGAAAGTTTTAAATATTTCTTTAAACCATTCTTGAATTAGGATAAATCTAATTTTTGTCTCATTTTAACTATTTAAGTTTTTTTTTATAATTTATGTTTTATCTCTTTGTGATTTTTTATAGTTAATGTTTTTTTCTCTTTACTATATGTTTTTTCTCTATTTTTATTTTTTTTTCTACCTCACCCGAAATCTTTCACTTATGTCAACAAACCTTCATCTATTTCAATTATCTTTCCCGGGCCTCCGATTTCTACATTGTTCTTGTCTAAATCGATTAAACAAATCTGTTTAAGTCGGAAAAAATACTCGATATTGTTTCACGACTAAGTTTATGGTGAAAGTTTAATTCTGTGACCTCTTATAAGAATTGTAAAAAATAATAATTCGTTATTGCGAGAGCTCATATCCAAGATAACTTAAAATTTGGGTTCTAACACATTTCTTTTCATTTTCTTATTCTACTATGGAAAATACTTTTGCTACCATTTGACACTATATTTGCTACGTTTTATTGCAACTGGTAAAAAATAAATTTGCTTCTACAATAATTATCAACCTAAAATATTTCATTTTATTTATTTTTACTGATCAAATAAAATAAAAGTTTTTTTTTGTTTAACAGTATATTTCTTTTTAAAGAAAGGCTACGAGCAGGGCTCCTTCAGTCAGTTATATGATTTTAAAGTCTTTTTATAAACAAAATTTAGACTAAATAAACATAAAATGAACAAAAAAATAATAACTTAGTTTTTTTTAAATTGATACCAAAGTCAAAATCAAAGAAAAAAAATCAAAAAAATCAAAGATTAAAAATCAATTTTAAGAATTGAAAAAATTGTAAATAACTAAGAAGCAACCACATAAGGGAGTCGATATACTCACAAATTTAGATGTAAAACCTCGGTTGTATGTATTCAAAAGAAAGAAAAGGAAAATAATATAATTAAAAATTGTAAAAGATCAAAAATAACATGATTGAAGAATTTTTAAAAATATTGATCCTTTCTCAGTTGTAAAGAATTTACACTTCTCTGAGAAAACCTAGTCATTTCTACTGCAATTAGCATCATTTAACTTCTAGTTACCGAACTATATCATAAATAATATTACAAAGTAGAAATAATATGAAAAAGAAAGCAGGCACTTGTTGTAAATAACCTTTCAATTTTTTTCAGAACAGATGGCTTCCGTCTAAGCAAAATCAATCAAATTATTTTGGCATCTTGAAGTTTAGGATCAAAAAAATCAGATCAAATAGTAATTTTTTTATAACTTTTGAATGGTACTTGATTAAATCTGTCTGCAAAATGCTAAATAATGCAAAATACATGCTGAATATTGTGTGAGGCTCTGCAAAAACTCTGCATTTAAATTGCCCAGTCAAATTAAATACTTTTTAATGGCGTGCATTTTGCTGCAAAATGCAGAGTTTTTGCAGAGCCTCACACAATATTCAGCATGCATTTTGCATTATTTAGCATTTTGCAGACAGATTTAATCAAGTACCATTCAAAAGTTATAAAAGTCCAGAGCTCGCAAAAGCAGTTGAAGCCAAGAAACAAAAACTCGACCGAAAATTCAAATCAACCACAAATCAATCGTCTCGTCTCTTTTCAGAAGTAACGCACTCAACGCAATTTTCAAATCAAACTCTTCAAGGCCTCGTAAACTTGATGATCGACTGTTTTAGAAACATCAGACTTGTTACAACTGCAGCTAACGAAGACCCTACACCTCTATTAAACCTTATCTCACAATATCTAGGATCCGATCTTAGTAATAAAGTTAGCGAATCGCTTTTTAAAAATCTCGATCAAGACAACCAGAACATGATGAATCGATTTATAGAGAACGAAAATGAACAATTTTAATCACCTTAACTTTTTACACATAAATTGCCGTTCACTTTCAGATTACACTAAAATCTATCAAATCGAAAAACTAGCTCAAGATCTCGATATACACATAATCAGCCTAAATGAAACGTTTCTAAAGCCAACAAGAATCTAGTCTTAACAAATTTCAATTTAATTCGAGCAGACAAAAAATCAGGTAGAGGTGGGGGTGCAGCATTAGCAATCAAAAACAATATTAAAGGACAAGCAATCAAATTAAACGAATCTGAAGAAGTTGTAGGTTTTGAAATCGTGGTCAAGGATGATCATCCGTTGGCCATCTTTTCAGCTTATTCAAGCCCAAAGTCGTCAATTGACAATAACTTTTTTAAATTTGTTTCCGGTAAATATAAAAATATTTTAATTCTGGGTGATCTTAACGCACACAGCCCGAGATGGTACTGTGAAAAAGCAAACGCTAAAGGGATCGTTCTTGACACTTTACTTGACAAGCTTAATTTATTCGTCATTAACGACAACAACCCAACCTATTGTCGTAGCAACAATGTACTTGACCTCGCAATCTGCTCATCTAATCTAGTCAAATTATTCACATCTTTCAAAGTTCTAAAAAATGAGATCAGCGATCATTGGCCAATTTTCACTCGTCTAACCAACGTCCAAACAGAACGCTCAAAGAGTACCATCTCTAAAATAGATTGGCAAAAATTCAAATCGATTCTTTCAACTAATAACGTTGAACCTAACCAAATAACTAATAGAGAGTCGCTAAATCACGAAGTAAATCAACTAACTAACACCATCAAAAACGCACTTTCCGAATCAAAAGTTTCATTCTCGATCATAAACAAAAACAAACCAATTGTTACCATACCAGAACACGTCTTAGACCTGGTTAAAAAAAAAAGAAAACTGAGAAAAATTTTTCAAAAAAGTCAATAACAAGAACATAAGAAGGTTCTCAACGCCATAAACAACAAAATAAAAAACGCCTTAAAAAAGATCAAATCGGTAAAAATCAAAACGGAATTCAGTGAGTTATCACAATTCAATCAATCAAGTTCCAAACATTGGGCGCTACTAAACAAACTAGAAAATGGCAGTACACCAAATACCGATCACCTTGTCCGTGAACAATGAATCGATTAGTGACAATCGTAAAGTCGCTGAAATTTTTGCCGAGAGCTTGGAAGAGATTTTCTCGGACAAAGATACTCCAATGTTCGAAAATCGACCAGTTCCAAGTAAAACACGTTTCTCGACTTTCGAATATATTTCAACAAAAGAAATTTATGATTCGATCAAAAGTTTAAAAAACAAAGCTTCTGCCGGCTTCGATGAGATCTCAAATAAAGTTGTAAAAAACCTTCCATTCAACGTTCTGAAAGCGTTACACTCAATTTTTAACTACTCTATTAAACTCGGTTCTGTACCCGATAGTTGGAAGATATTCAAAATCATTATGTTATCGAAAAAGAAAAAACCACCCGACTTGGTTACCTCGTATCGCCCGATATCAATCCTTAGTTGCTTAGGCAAACTATTAGAGAAAATTGTAAACACTAAAGTCCAAACTTGGACCGAAGAGAATAACATTCTTCCTGACTGTCAATGTGGCTTTAGAAAAAAGAAATCTACTCAAGACCAAATTTTGAGATTAACTCAATCGATATGTGACGGTTTTAACAAAGGTTTGCTAACTGGTGCTGTATTTTTCGATGTCAAACAAGCTTTCGATAAAACATCCCACTCAGGTATTATCAATAGGCTAAACGAAATAAACTTCAGCGAACTTCTAACAAAATGGATCTCAGACTTTCTTTCAAATCGATTTTTTCAGGTCAGTATCAACAATCATCTTTCAAGTACCAAACCAATCAAATGTGGTGTACCGCAAGGTAGCTCTATCTCCCCAACGCTCTTTATTTTATACTTCAGTAGCGTCGTAAACAACTTACCGAAACACATCAAGGTAGCAATATTTGCAGACGATCTCTGTATTTGGATAACATGTAAATCCACAAGACTAATCGAAGAAAATCTTCAACCAGCTATCAATAAAATAATCGAATTCTGTAACACCTAGGGCTTCACCATAAACGTCTCAAAAACTTGCTACACCACCTTCACAACTGCTGGTCACCGCAAAAATTACCACATTAAGTACAAACTGAAGCTTACAATTTTAAATCAGGATATTCCAATTGATCCGTTTCCCACCTTTCTTGGAATCAAGCTTGATCCTAAGTTATCCTTCAAACCTCACCTCATAGAGCTTGAAAACAAACTAACTTCAAAAACCAACTTAATCCGTCGTATCAAAAATTTCAGATGGTCAAACTCTCTATCAATTAATATTATGCTGTACAAATCACTCATTCGCTCACTTTTTGATTATTGTTTCGTGATTCTAAATAATGGCACCGAGAAAATCAGTTCATCCCTCCAAAAAATCCAAAATAAAATCTTGCGAATCATCAAGTACTTCCCCTACAAAACCTCGATCCGTACAATCCACAAAGTTCTCAAACTCGAAACTATTGAAGAACGTGCAAACAATCTATTCCTCAAATTCCTAACCAACAAATCCAAACAATCATTAATCGCAAAAGAGATCGAAATATACATGTTATCAGAACGTCCAAACTTAAAAAGATTTATAACTCCATTTGATAAAATTATTGTCTAATTTAAAACTAATTTTTTGTAGACCATTTATTTATTTTTTTCTTTAATTAAATTTTTTTTTTATTTTTTATCCGCTTTTTCACCAAGTTCCTTTTTAATACTTTTGTAATCAATCAATTTTTATACTAGCATAGATTTTCATGAGGGCTTAAACGAAGGTCTAGAACCATTCGGACGTGCCCAGGGGTCCTCCCCTAAATTATTTTTTAAATAAATAAATAAAAATTGTGTGAGGCTCTGCAAAAACTCTGCATTTAAATTGCCCAGTCAAATTAAATACTTTTTAATGGCGTGCATTTTGCTGCAAAATGCAGAGTTTTTGCAGAGCCTCACACAATATTCAGCATGCATTTTGCATTATTTAGCATTTTGCAGACAGATTTAATCAAGTACTATTCAAAAGTTATAAAAAAATTACTATTTGATCTGATTTTTTTGATCCTAAACTTCAAGATGCCATTATTTTAATAAAAAAAAAAAATCAAATGAAACAAAATAAAGATTTTACCTTTTAGATATGAAATTCGATCCAAATGCAAACTTCATAAAGTTGTTTGAAGTCATCAAGCTGAAAATTAGGTCTTATATCAATCTGATGCGCATAGTTAAATATGATACTCCTTCCAAGGTTATGCATCACGATTCCTTTAAATAGACTTAAACTAGGTTGTTTTACTAGTGGATAGATTTAAAGTGGGTTTTGAAAAAATATACAGTATTAAATAAAAACTAACTTCATCACTTTATTTTCCTTTTCTTAAAAGAACTGGAAAAGGAAGAGGAAAGGAAAGAAAACCGTTTCTTCTTTTCTTCCTGAACTGTTTAATACTTAAACTGTCATTAATTTTAACTTATTTTACTTTAAATTTAAAATTTAAAAAATTTTATTTAATTTTAAACTGAAAGAGCTTTAGCTTGGAATAAATAATAAAAATATTATATAATAAAGCAGATATTTAAAGATTTAAGATTGAATTCATAATATAGTTTAAAAAACTCCAAATGAAATTCAAGTAATCAAAATTAAAGTAGAAAGCTAAATTATAGAACTTAATTGAATAATAGAAGAAAAATTATAAAGCAAATTAAATATTTTCTAATAAAGACTAGAATAACAAAAATTCATCAGGAAGACATTCATATAATTTTTAGAAACTCTTTTTTTTAGACTTGTTTTTCACAATTCTGCGGTATAGCACGCTTTATTTAACAGCGCGCTAGCATTGGTCGACTGACGGCCTTAAACTAATTTAAAATAAATAAATTTAAAATAAATAAATAATTTTTAGAAACTGTGATAGAAATTAACAAAAGAATTATTTTTTTACCTTTTCAACACAACAAATTTAAGAATGAAACTGACAATTTTTAATTGTAAAAAAAAATTTATAAGAAAAAATTTTTTCAATAGACTTAAAATTTATTTAAAATAAAATGGTTATTTTTAAATCATATTTAGTCTTTTTAACTTTAAAACACCTAAAATTTGTCGAGTATTTTACATGTTTTTATAAAGTGTCAAATTGTCACCGCCGGTCCTTAGAGGTATAAAAATATCGGGCCTTTGAGTGTTAAAACCAAAATTGTAACTATCCACAAGTCCCTAAACCTAGACTTATTAAAGATCAGATCAAAAATCTTTAGTTCACTGTACAAAAGATGAAATGAAAACATAATTTGAAATTCCTTACCAAAAGGGCAAATCATCAACAACTTATCCAAGATTTCGCGTCATATCACGCCCAATTCACAGTACACAACACCAATATAAAATTCAATTCACTTTTTCAAATATTCAAATCTATTATAAATTTTGTTTAAACTTCATTTCTTTTTATACTAGTGTATGGTTTTTATTTTCTATTTTATTCGTTTTTTCCATTCGTTGGCATGTACTTATTATGAGATATTAATAAATATAAGAAAATCAGTCGTTAATACCGTATTTCGCTGAATATAAGCGGGTTTTGAATATAAGCGGGCCGCTTAGAAAATTCACATCTTCGACCAGCTTCTATTCGAATAAAAAAAGCAAATTTTGATGCTTGAATATAAGCGCTTTTTATTATTTATAATTAGCTTGTTGTATAAAATGCAACCTTCACAACCAATGCAACCTTGTAATTCTGTTTTATTTTGTTTTATTTGTTAATAAATATCCAATCAGGTTTCTCTAATTCACATAATTAGATCTAATCTGTAAAAATATGCTTGAATACAAGCCGGACCCGCTTATATTCGAAAAATAAAAAAATTATTTTTTGCTCGAATATAAGCGTCTCTTTTGATCTTTTCGTTCCTCCGGTACCAGCTTATATTCAGCGAAATACGGTAACAAAATTTTTATGATTAACTAAACGAATACTAAATTTGAAGATAAAAAAAAACATAAAATAGAAAGGAATTAATTTAAGGCCTATACTTTTTTTAATCAGCTAATTTTTATCATATAATGTATTCACTTATATTCTAACTATTTTTTCTTGATGCTAATTTTCTTAAAAACTTCTTCTGTAAACATATTATAGCGGTGTCAAATAGGCTAAATCTCTGCCAAGTGCCACGACAAGCAAAATGTTTACCAATAGGTCAAAAAAGTAAAAGAGATCGGTCATCAAAAACTAGGCCTGTATTACAAAGTGAGCCGAGTGAAAATAGTGAAGATTTTGTAGTGAGACAAGATACACTTTTACCAAATTCAAAACCAGCACCTCTCGATTCTATCTCTGGGAATGAAAATTCAATGAACACAATTCAACCTAACCAATATTCTCAAACAATTCAAGTAATGGTTAAAGAAAATGAAATTTGTCAACCAGCAAAAAAAAAAAAGAGGAAGATCAAAGAATTCATTTTTTTTTCATTTTTTTGCTTCACATTTCTAGTTTTTTTGTTTTCAGATGACATATAAAAATTTTTCTGTAAATAAAAAATTAGCTTTAATTAAAAAAAAATATCTGAAAATAAATATTTAGCTGATGAAAATAAAAACTTGTCTTAATTTAACAGCAACAGTAGAATTCGAATTTTTTTAATAAGGTTCCGCTAATTCAAAACGTCCAAACTATCTCCAGAAAGATTTCCGACCTCAAAAATGAATTATACGTGCCTAAAAACCGCTCAAAACGGGCAAAATGTTATTTATTGTACATTTTTATATTTTTACATTTTTACATTTTTGAGAGAAGAAAAAAAATCTCAAAAAATTTTCATTCAAGAAAAGTAATAATAAATTCGGAATTAATTAAAAGGGATTTTCAAAAAATTATCCTTGGTTTTTACGTTTAAATTTTTCTAAAACTCCTTTTTAAGTAATTGCGAATTTATTATTACTTTTCATGAATGAAATTTTTTTTAGATTTTTTGATTTTGAGATTTCTTTTTCTTCTCTCAAATATGTAAAAATGTAAAAATATAAAAATGTACAATAAATAACATTTTGCCTCAAAGCGTATTTTTAAAAATTTTAAAAAATTCTTTGAAGCAACCAGAAAAATTAATTTGGACTTAAGAAATTTAAGCCACGAAATAGAGAGCATGATTTTACAGTTCTTTCATGGTGTCCTAGATCACCTGATCTCAATCCAATCGAAAATTTATGGACATATTGACCACAAATTGCTCAATTTTAGGATAACTTCAGTCGACCATTTAAAGCAATTGCTTCATGAAGAATGGTTGAAAATTCCGACTAAATTCTGTAACAATTTGATTTCTTCAATGAAAAAACGGGTCGACGCATGCATAAAAGCAAAAGGCGGCCATTTTGAAGCTTAAAATAATTTTTATTCTTACTTTTTGTGTCATATTTTTTTTTCTCTTAAATAGCAAAAGTAATTTTTTTTTTGATTTTTTTCTGCTTTTCCTTTTTATTTTTATTTTTCTGATCTTTGGATAAATAAAAAATAAAGAAAAAAATCTGAATTTTTATTTTCTTTGATGAGTGACAAATCGAAAAATAAGACAATCCAATGAAAAAAAAAAAATTAGATTCTAACTTTTTGTGACACTCTGTAATTTAACTATTGAAATTTACAATACTCTAAATGCTAAAAAGAAATTTTTAAAGTCTTTTTTACTTGAACCAAGTTCTTATATAAACTCAACACACCGTTTTGTAGATTATCTTCTCCAATTTCAGAATATTTGTTCATATTATATGATATATTTATTTTTGCCTTAGATATTTCCTTCAGAGTACAAGCAGCATGCACTCAAATAAAAACACTTAGAGAGGTAGGTAGTGGTCAAAAAAAATTTTCAAATGTAATAAATTAAAACCTTATTTTTTATTATTTATTTTAATTTATTTGTTTTCAGAATAAGTTAAAAAAATACAATAAAAAAAATTAAATTAAAATAAAATTAAAGTTAATAAAATGAGATAAAAAAAAAGAATCAAAATAAAGTAAATAATCTGAAAAAATGAAAGTTGAAAAGACATAAATTGGAAAAGATAGTTACATGTGGCACATGTTTGAATAGTTCAAGTTTCAGGAAAATAAGAAGAAATAGTAAGGTAGTAATTACACAATGGAGTTGGGTATTCAATATATCTTGATTCGAAACCTTCTTTGTATTCGTTCACCGGTCTTACAACCAATGGAATAGAATGACTCAGTCCTGTCCCAGCATATCTCTCGCTCAATTCAAAAAGCCGATTCGAGACTGTTAGTAATTTTAGTTTATTAAAAGCCTCATGATGCACGATGTTTGAGGGAGTATCATATTTTAACTTAAGAATAGAATAGACCTGACTGCTGTATTCTGAATTGCTTGTAGTTTTTTGATATTATTTTCTGAAAATGAATTTAAGCAAGGAAAAGAATAGTCTAAAATTGATCCGACTAAAGATTTATATAAATTTCCTAGTGTGTTTTGATTGAGACCCCATTTTTTGTTTGACAATATCTTAATAATATTTAGCGTTTTATTGCAGCGTTCTTTAATTTCGTCTACCAGTATATTAAAGTTTAACTTAAAATCAAATTTAATACCAAGAAACTTGATTTCTTTTTGGCTCACTATTCTGTTTCCATAAATTTTTAAGTTTAGATTATCACTCTCTTTTTTGTACCTAGATAAGACTACTGAACACGACTTTTCAACTATCTTCATTTTTATTTGAAAAATATTTCATTAAATTAAAGCCTGTTAAAAAAATTTCTCTCAAAGTCAATAAATCTCTTTCTTGCATCTAACTACATTCGATATCTTTTTAATTCTTTTATTCCCTTAATTAAAAAACAAGGGATCAAATTAAATTTTGTTGTTTAAAATTACAAAGCATATCAAGTAAGCCCCGGGACAGTTGAATTAACATGTGCACTTCGAATCACTTGTCTCAAGTGTCATTTCAAAACACTCCAGACCAGCTATCGGCCATAACACAACTGACATTCTCATGTTCTCTTGCGTAATAAATCAATTATCTATTTGTTCATGGCTCTAATTATACAATGAATGAAAAACATTTTGCAAATGTTATTCATGCACTAAATGCCTTTTTTTTCATCCTTTTTTGATTGTTTACGATAAACAAAAATAATTAACAAATCGTAAATCCCTGCTGGCTTTCGACGATCGACTGCGTGTTAATTTTTCTTCAACAAACTTAATTGGCCAAGCTAATTTAGCCAATAAATAAATTACCTATTCCAAAATATATATATCTACAATTTGCATGTTCAATTTATGTGTCAACCCCGAACAAAACAAAAAACAACATGAATCCAATAATTTGTTTATTCAAACAAATGCTCAGCCTGGAGGACCATTATCAAACAAAACAAGATTTTTTTACTCCACAAATCAGCGTCACCTCAAGACAAATACTGCTCAGGTGGATCCTGGACATAACTCAACAAGAACACCAGCACATCGACGTGTTCCATCTAGCCACCAGCCTCTTTGACCAGCTAATGTCTGCGCTGAACAGCTCAAATTTCCCGACAGACAAATCAATGCTGCAGCTATTCGGCACTAGTTGTTTGTTCATAGCCTCAAAGCTCAGGGACAACAGGCCTCTTAGCTCGACCAGACTAGTCGAATACGCCGACCACACATTCAGCCTGAGCCAATTGCTAGACTGTGAACAATTTGTGCTACAAAATTTAAAGTGGGACACTGAGCGCGTCACTCCAAACGACTACTTTGATCTAATCACGTGTTACATTGATGGGCTAGATCTGGTCGACGCGATAAAGAGCAGTTTTGATGCTCTGGCCGCTGTGTGCAAAATCGAGCCCGAGCTGTCGGCCTATCCTTCGCACACTATCGCGCTCTCTGTCATGCAATCCATTCTGAGGCAATCAAAACAGCTGGATGCTAAAATCAAAATAGACGCTCTGCTGCTCGAGCTGAATCTTGACGCTACTGGGATTGATGATATCAGCGAAATTGTAGACTCGATGATGGATCGAGATAACAAAGTGAACTCGAGTGCAATCAATTGTTCTTTTGATACAGATGGCCTTTTGGATTTGGCTTTGTTCAAGGAGTTTCTAGACGAAGAGCTTTTTATCCACAACTCAACAGATTTTAACGACTCGTCTAGTGATACCAGTGATTTGACTAAATCTTTTGATGAATCATTTACATTTTTGATCACACCTCCGACAATTAATTTTCATCGCATTCAAAGCTATTGAGTATTTTTTTAAGTTTTTTTAAAAAATCCGTTCTTTCTTCAAACAGTATTTTGTTAATAAATATTTATTATGATATGATTTTTTATTTTGTCTCCATTTTTGTTGACAACGATAATACCGTGTTTCTTCAAATAAAAGAAGGTCTGGTCATCAAAGAGTTTCATCAATTTTTTGGCGTGTGCTAATTCATTAACTAAAATTACTGATTTTTAGAGTCATACTCCTTTTTTCACTAGCGAAAAAAATATCTTTTTTGCGTCCCAAAAAATAGTAAAAAATTTTCAGTAATAGAAATAGACAAATGATAATTGATGTGTATATTTAATGTTTTGATAAATGCAAAAATAAAGTTATATGTTAAGGGTATCTAAGTCTATTTTGAGTGATTCAATTTGATTATGTCTTTGCAATTTAAAATTAAAACATTACAGAACTCTCCTAAATGAGCTAATTAAAAATAAAAGAAATTCATGAATTTTGGTCCAAATTATCTTGCTTTCTAACTTTCATGTCTTTTTCTATTTTCGAACTAATGTTCCTTTTTTATTTTTGTAATTTAATTTTATTTTTAGGTAATAATTTTTCATTTTTTAAAAAACACAAAAACACAAAAAAAAAAAATTTTATTTTTATTTTCTTTTACTTCTCCTTAAAGGAGGTTAATTCAATTCAATAAATAATAAGTCAATTTTGAGTAAAAAACAAATTCTAAACTACGTCCTCTTCGTCAGAACTGTCCACTAAGTCTTCATCCTCGTCATCACTATCTAGCTCAGGCTCTTTTTCATCGGAATTTTGTTGTTTTCGTTTGTTTTAAAGCTGAAGAATGGCTTAACATTCTTAATGTAAACACCAACGTCAATATTATTCTAGTCTAACATCTTTTTGTTAATTTTCAGCTCAGTATCCTTACCAACGTCCAACTTCTTCCTAGGAGCCGGTTTATTTAAAAAGCATGTTTGTATTTGGTAAAAGTTGCTGTCTCTTGTATTTGGAAGACCTCAATTGACTTATAATTACTTGCATAATTTATTCACTACTGTAAATGTTTAATTTTGGGCATCATGAAGTTTAGGGTCAAAAAGTAATTTTTTTATAACTTTTGAATAGTATTTGATCAAATCTCTCTGCAAAATGCTAAATAATGCAAAAAACATGCTGAATATTAGAAAAGGCTCTGCAAAAACTCAGCGATTTTTCAGGAAAATGCATGTCATTAAAAAGTATTTAATTCAACTGCAAAATTTAATTGCAGAGTTTTTGCAGAGCCTTTTCTAATATTTTTGCATTATTTAGCATTTTGCAGAGAGATTTGATCAAATACCATTCAAAAGTTATAAAAAAATTACTTTTTGATCTGATTTTTTTGACCCTAAACTTCAAGATGCCTAATTTTGTTTAGTGAAAAAAGTAGTATCTACGGATTTTTTACCAATTTTACTAGATGAATAATGTCATTTTTAGTAAAAATGACTTACATTTCATAAAATTACTTAGTTAATTAAAAAATGTGAATTTATTTTAAAAGTCAAGTTTGATGCTAGTTTTTTCAATATTTAATTAATTTTAAAAAAAATAATTTTTTAATTTAACTTTTTTAAAATTTTTCATTTATCCTTTGCGTCTAAATGGACCAAATTGTAATAAGCAAAGAATTATTGAGATCTTAATTAGAAACCAGATTACAGAACTCACATTTTCATCAAAATTTATACTATAATATTCTTAATTATTCAAATATTGTTCTAATTCAAAAAAAAAATCTAATTGTACAAAACTTCCTTCTCTGGCTTAAAAAGATGCTCAAAATCGAGTTAAACGTCTATCTGCTGATTTTTAGTTTTTTTAAAGTATACCGTATTTCGCCGAATATAAGCGGGTTTTGAATATAAGCGGGCCGCTTATATTCGAAAAAATTCACATCATCACCAGCTTCTATTCGAATAAAAAAAGCAAATTTTGATGCTTGAATATAAGCGCTTTTAATATTTATAAATAGCTTGTTGTATAAATTGCAACCCTCACAACCAATGCAACCTTGTAATTCTGTTTTATTTTGTTTTATTGGCTAATAAATATCCAATCAGGTTTCTCTAATTCACATAATTAGATCTAATCTGTAAAAATATGCTTGAATACAAGCCGGACCCGCTTATATTCGAAAAAATAAAAAAATGATTTTTTGCTCGAATATAAGCGTCTCTTTTGATTTTTTCGTTCTTCCGGTACCCGCTTATATTCAGCGAAATACGGTAATTATGTTTAATTTATAATTTTAATACGATTTAGAAAAATTAATAAGAATAATATCAGTTATGCAAATTTAGGAAAAAAAATTTTATTAGTAATTTTAGTTAAAAAATAATAAATCGCCAATTTTTTTTTACTCGAAAAAAAGTTACCAAAGGATCAATATGACAAAAAAATCAAAATTTATTAATTTTAGGATATTTTCTCAAAGATCTTGACGAGCTGAATCTAATCTAAAAATCTAAAAATATCAATTATTTCCTAATACAGTCTGACCTCAATTTTGTTACCCCTTATTTTGTGAAATCTTTTAAAAGAGTCATTTCATTTTTAACACTAGAAGCACCAAAACGACTCATTTTGACTCGTTATGAAAAATAAAGAATAAATCATCATATATTTCATGTTCAAATTTATTTAAATCATTAAATTAATTGAATAAAAATAGTAAATTAATAAATTTTAGTCTTTTCTTAGGCCTTATAAAATATCCATGGTCAATCACACTTTTTACAGATACTCACTATTTCTTTTGAACAATATCCACACCCTGCTTTTTTACATTTTGAACAAAAATTTGTCGCTTTATAATTACCACATATACGAATTTGAACAAATTTATTTATTTGAATTTAGAAAGTTGAAGTTGAAAAAAAATTATGCTCACAAAAAAATACTTAGATTCGAAAAAGAATTAAAATTTTATTTTTGTTTGCAGAACTATTCAATCGATTTAATTCAATTAGGAAAATTTCACAACCACTCACTTTAGCTAGTGTCATTGTAAAATCAATAAATAAATGATTTTTTTTAATTACACTTAAGAAAGAATGTAGTTGACAAAAGTTAACGTTAACAATAGCAGTTCAAAATAGATTTTATGCTTCAAAGAAGCTATATATTTATTTATTTATTTATTTATTGAATTGAATTAACCTCCTTTAAGGAGAAGTAAAAGAAAAT
>QEOQ01000192.1:197488-214173 GCA_010279815.1 Brachionus plicatilis
TTAGTGTAAAGGCAAGATTTGGGGTTTGTTCTAAATAAAATAAAAAAAATTGTTATAACATGGTTTAGATGGTATTAGTTCCATATAGAACAAAGTCAAGATTTGGGGTTTGTTCTTGGAGTAGTGGGCAAAGGTTTACGGTATCAATTACAATAATAATAATTTATTTTATTAAATTTAAAACAAGATTTTTTTCAATTTTAAAAATAAATATTTAAACATTATTTTTTTATGCAAATATTGGTTTATTATATTTCTATCAAGTTTTTAATTTTAATTTTAAATTTGAACTCCCAGTGTTCAATCAATTCAAAACTGGCTAAAGATTTATGTATATTCTTTAATTAAAGCTCATGATACAATTGAAAAAATTTAAATTATTAATGTTATTTTAAAGGTGCTTTAAAAAAATCTAAATTCGCAAAAGCTGTTTGCTGAATGACATAATATCATAAATATATCTTAATTGCAATTCATTTATACCTTTTAGTTTTCTTAATTAAGGCATTTTGAAAATTTAAATGTAGATGAAAATTTGAATTTTTTTAAAGAAAAAAAAATGTTAACTTTAAATTCATTGTTTATTTGAAATAAACAATGAATTTAAAATATTGAATTAATCAAAAAATTTGATTTTCTTTTTTAAATTTTTTTTCGTTTGTGTGAAATCAAAGTAAAAGCGTTGAACAATATGCTTAAGATTTAAATATTTTAAATTGGAATATACAAGTGAAAATGAATATTAGAGAAATCCATCAGTAATGTTTATATTTTTTAGGTTTTTGTTTCGATTTCGAGATTGCTAGTTTTTTTTATTTTTTCTATTAGAATTTTAGAATTTAAATTACATCGCCAGAATTAGTGTTAATTAAATATATAAAATAAAATACAAATTTCTTTAATTTCAGCCAAACTTTTTTTAATTCAATTAAAAAATTCTGAAAAGACACATTTATTTTTATGTTATTCATATTTATTTTTAAAAATTTCAAAACTTCATTTCACCGTCTTTTAATTAAAAACAATTCATAAATAAAATTTTAATGAAAAAATGTTGCCATCTTATTTATTTTAATAATTCTTTGAATTAAAGATATCCAAATCATACATTCAGATATCTTGATAATCGACCTCTTTACGATATCAGAAATTTTCCCGAAAGCTGTGAAAATAAAAAACATATTTTGATTTTAGCTTATAGATTTGTTAACTATCTGTTAATATTTTCAAGTGATATCGATTGTTTGAGTATACTTTAAAATAAAGTAAATATTTTTCCTAGTGCTAATCAAATTCAATTCACGGTATGGCTAAAAACGCATGTTTTCTTTTGCATAATAAATATTTACTTTTTAATCTTTTATTGTTTGCACTTTATTACAGGATTTAGTCTTTGATAACAGTTCTTGTTTTATTTGTTTTATAAATAATCCTTTAAGCCGAACCGGCATAAAATTAACAGTAGTAGGTGAACTCTTTTACTTTAAATGATACCTTGTTTTTAGGTAATTTAAAAATATGTATCCTGTAACTTTCTAGCTCAGTATATTTAATTTTAATTTTCTTCTTGGTAATCTATTTTAGTTTTTTTATTTTATATTATTTGACTTTATTTTATTTTATTTTTTTTTATCTGAAGGAGCTCTAGCTCGGTAAAAAAACAAATAAATAAATAAGGTAATTGCCTTAAATTATTTTATAAAAAAATGACTTATTTTATTTATTTTAAAAAATCAAAATGAAAATTCTTCATGAATTTAAACTAACTTTTTTATCAATAATTATTAATCTGAAACGACTTTTTTGATTAAAAAAAATTATAAGTTTCATTTAAAAACCTTTTTTATATAAATTTTTTTTCGATAAATTCTAAAATGCTTGATTTGGAAAGGGAATCCTATGTTTGTTTTATTAAGAAAATGAACACTCAAGTAATTGCTTGATAAGGATAAAAACCAAAAAGAAAAATGCGCCGAAAATTTCCAATTACTTTAAGACAATTCACTTTTTTTAAACAAAAAAGTATTCTTACATTCAATTTTAAATTGAAAAAATCTTATAATTATATAAATTATTTTTATCTTAATAAAATCGCTTTAGTAGTAGTAGTAATAAATACAGATGTACCTGTGTGGATGTAAGTTATAAGGCTACATCATATCTTTAAACATATTTTTTAAAGATTCAGATGAAGTTAAATTATTGAAAAAAGAGTATAGTCCAAATAAAATCAACAAATTTACTATAATAAATGAGTAAATGAATTTTTTTTTATCTTCAGATTTAATTAGTACTGCTAATTTATTATTTTCTTCTCTATTTTCAGCTAATCATATTTTTGATATTATTTAATTACTAAAATTTTATTGTAGACAAGGAAAAAATATTAAATATAAAATTAGTAGTTCTAATTAAATAGTTAAATGATTCAAATCGTAATGTTCCTTGTTTATTAAAAAAAAAAAAATTCTTATATTTATTTTTCAAACTTAAAGCTTTTAGCTTTTTGAGAATTTTTTAAGAGAAATTTAAAAAAAATTGAGCTATGTAAATAAAAAACTATTTATTATAAGGTATCAAAATGATTATATTTCTTTAAAATATTAATTTTTAAAAATTATAAAACTCCTTAGGATGAAACACGAATTGAATTGAAGAATTTAATTTTTCAAAATTCCTATGCATTTTAATTAATATTTTTATTTTCAAAAAATTAAAAGAATAAAATGATATTTTTGGAATAAAGAATATCTGATTTTTAACAAAATTATTAAAAAATTAGATTAAGTTTATTAAATAAGATTAAAATTCAATCAGCAAATTCTCGTTTAATTTGAATAGCTGTACAGCATGGACAACCTAAAAAAGATAAATAAAAATTTAAATTTAAATTTAAATCAAAATTTTACAGCAGGATGCCAAAATGTCCTTAATCAAAGATCCCTTAATTGGAAAAAAATTAATAAAATATTAAATTTGACTGTGAATTAAATTTTACCGGAATACCCAAATCTTGCCGAACCCTTGGCCTGAGAAAACACAGACCCAATGGATAAAATACACATTGAAGAATTGACGCAATTACACTTTCCTGAGCAGCGTCCGATGCGTATGCAGCATAGCAATTCGGACAAAACAGACCTAAGAGACAATCACCAACACTGTCAAAACATTCAAATAAACCATATCTTAAACATTTTTTTATTATTTAGTCAATAGATTTATTAATAGATTTATTTGTACCTCCAATCAAAGGCATAAGGTTGATAAATAGTTCTAGCATAAAAATTTTAAGAAAATTAAATCAATAATTCTAAATTCAATATTGAACTACTTACGCCATTTTCAAATTTAAATTAAAAAAATATTCTTCAAAAATTTAGCTTTTAATATAAAAATAATGACAATCTTTGGTTAACTAAATTTATCATGTCCTAAATTTCCTAATATTAGACTTTTAATTTGTTCTAAATTCCCGAAATTTTGGGTCATTAAATTGCGTTTTAAAACATTGAAAAAAATTTAAAAAAATATTCTTTTCATATATATTTATTCAATATTTTTTGTCCAATTTATTAATTGATCGACTTCTTCCTCAAACTCTTGATCATTACGTCCAATAACTAGCTTTGTGTTGACATTTTGCTCACTCTTTGGCTCGGATAGTCTACTTTCTTTATTAAGCTCATTATAGTTGACTATTTTTGGTTTTCTGGCTTTGGTTTCCGACTTGGAATGGCTGTCCTTGCTATAAATACTGGCCGATTGTTTGCCAAACTCAATTTTTCCATACATTAAATTTCGATGTTCATTCAATTGCTTGTTTATTTGGTGTTCAAGCTCGCGAGTCGACAAAGACATATGCTGGGACATTAAATTTGGTTTTTGGGATAAATCGTTTTTTAAATACTCATTTTCGTCCTGTTTTTTAGATTTTGTGGTGGCTATACCACGCCACAAAATTGAGTATTCATCAAACGAAATGGGAAACTGTTTTTTGATTTTTTCCTCTGTGGACACTACCATTTCATTGCGTATGATTTCAGTGGGATTTTTTTCCAGTCTAAAAAGTTGAAAATTTTTGGCCAAAGAGGAAAAACTTTCGCTCTCAAGCCCTTCATTGCGTAAGCTGTCCATTTCCTTGAGCATTTGACGAATTTTTTGGGTAGATAGAACTGACTTACGCGCCATTTCGGCATATTGTTTCGGATTACCTTTGAGCATGAACACAGCGTCCATGTTAACCGACCTGTCAAGAAGCGGATATGCCAGTAAATGCTGAAGACTTCTGAGAATGTGTTTTATAGAGTAGTCTTGACGCCATTTGGAAATGTCATCTAAAAAGTCAAGACTAGGCTTTCCGGTTGTGATGTCTATGTTGGGATGGTATGGTACAGTTTGAAAAAATACTTTTGGCGGAACAAAGTTGTAGTTCTCGGAAAATTTAAGGTATATTTGGAAAATTCCTCTTTCCCAAACTGTTTTCGGAATGCCTTCGATTAATGCGATTAGTTCAAAAATGTTATTGTCATCGAGCCGAATTATGGTTAGGCCTTTTTCGCTTTCGATTTCGTTTATCTCGCGTTCGATTAACAAATGGGCTCTTGAGAACATGTTTGTGCGCCAATTTATTAATTTTATTCTTTTTTTTTTTTCTTTAATTTAATATTTTAATTACTATGGTTACTTATTAAAAATAATTTATAATTTGCATAAAGCACGGTTTGTTATAGATTCGTGAAAGCTGATAAATTAAAATTTTCTTTAATTATTTATTTTTTAATCAGAAAATAATCAAATATTTTTACCAGAATTAAATTTAAAATATTTTCAGATCGATTTCATTTTTTTTGATATTTCAAGGTCCTTCAAGAATGACAAGACAATGTAATGAAAATGATACAGTAAACAAGATTTTTTGTTAAAATCTTTTCAAAAATTCATTTTTTCTATATATTTTAAGGAAAATTAAGTTTAAGATTAAAAATTGTTTTGATTAATTTTTAACTTTTTAAATTTAATGAAAAGACACATTCTAATTTCATGCTAACATCAACCATAATTTTAAAAATATAAAAATTTTGAGGAGTTTGGCTGATATATGAAATTAAGTTGAGCACTTGGATAGTGTAGTTAATTTTAAAGGAGAAAAAGAAAACTAAAAATGATAATGAAATTATTTATGATGCAATAAATGAATTTTAAGTTGTTTGAGATGGATAAAAAAATTTCAAAGCTAAACTTAGCCTCTGCACAAGATTTCGTAATTTCAATTACACAATATTTTGTTATGGCTTGCATATTTATGAGAAAATTCAGATTTTTTAATGAGACTGAGTTTAAATTTGACAAATTTAAATCCATCTTCAACGACTTGCTATTTATTTAATTCATCATTTTAAAATTTTTTATTTCATTCAATTTATCATTAAAATTTTCATTTTTCATTTTTCTTCTGCTTCGATTAATCGATATTGTAAAATTCAAATACAAATTGAAAAAAAAGTCTTCATTTTTGATAAGTTCAAAAATAATAAATAATATTTAATAATGGGAATATTTTTTCAGCTAAATCAATTTCTGATTAGCACAATAAAAAAAACATTCAACACAATTCGATTTCTTCTCAGCACAAAAAAAAATAGGTTATCATTTCCTACCTTCACTAATATATTTCCAATTCTTCATCTAATTATTATCTATTCTTCATCTAATAAATTTCCTTTTGAGTATAATTATATATATCTACACTAATAAATTAAATGGAACCTAATATATTTCGAAGTCTACTCTAATTAATTAAACCTCATCTAAATAAATTCGTCATCATCAAACCAATTCTGAGAATTACGAGGGAAAAAACTTGGGTCTTTTAGTTGCTAAATGGAACCTAATATATTTCGAAGTCTACTCTAATACGAACTTGCCTATGGGAGAAAAACGAAAGCGTGGTGCTCCTAAAAAAGCTACCAAGGCTCTTGTTAGGATGTAAAAGTTTGTTGGTCGCTTATTTTTCTTATTATTTCTTATAATTTCTCATTATTTGTTTCTTATTTTTTGTTTGTTTGTCGTTTGCTTAAAAAAATAAATAATTGATTATTACTATAAACTATCGATTTATATTTAAAATTGATTAGATGATCCCCAAATTATATAGTGGAGCTATATATTATTAGTGGAGCTTTATTTTATTAGTGACGATGGAAATATATTAGTGAAGGTAAGGAAATTGTTCCCGAAAAAATATATTTAAAAAAAAACATTTAACACAAAAAAATTGTGTTTGAAAATAATTCTTAAAGGAAATTTTTTTTCAACACAAAAATATTTATAATAAAATAAATTTTTTTTAATTTTAAATTTTATTTAATGATATTTATAAGTGGAAGTTAGGTAAATAAAGTAAATTTCGAAGCTTAAAGAAAAGAAATTTAAAAAAATTTTTCCACATTTTTTGCTCTACCTCTTTTAGGTTTATTGACAAATTGGTCCTTTTTTTAAACAGTTCTTTTAATGTCTATAAATGTGCACAATATCCTACTTTAGTGAAAGACTAGCAAGAACATTTCTTACTGTTAAGCTTAACTTTATAACAGTTCTTGAATAATTTTTTTTTAAATTTTCCCAACAAGCCATTACTTTTTGTGTTGTTTTGAAATTGTGTTGAGCGTTTTGAAATTGTGTTGAAAAGGTAGACCCTTTAATAATATTGAATGTGCATTAATTTGATTTACTAAAAAAGGGGAAAAAAATTATTTTAAAAAGGTGCTACAAAGTATGTTGCACTTTCAATATTATTAAATATTATTTATTATTTATGACTTTTAATTTTAATTAATCAAAAAATGAAGAATTTTTTTCAGTTTGTATTTGAAATTCAAAGCACCCATTTCTCTTTTTGATCTTCTTTAAGCGTTGAATGTTTACTTTAAAGACATGCTTCTGCATTAAAGTTTTTAGATTTTGTTAAAATAATAATTTTTGAACATTGTGATTAAATTTTAATCATTACCTTAATTTAAACATTTTTAACTAGCAATAATATATTTATTTTCTGAATTTTCATTAATTTTTTAACTAAAGGGTATGCTTTTGAATTTGAAAGTTTAATTGTTAAATTTATTTTAAAAGTTTAATTTAAAATAAATTTAGAAATTTAATTTAATTAATTTCTTCATCATGACAAAAACTTTTATTTTATCAAAATTTCAAAACCATTCTGGTTTAAAAATTTTGCACTAATGGCAAAAAATAAAAACCTTTCGCTAAAAATGATCTCGTCGCTAATTTCGAAACGGAAACAGAACCATTATTATTAATATTCTTATTAACATCATTTTTCTTGAATTTACGAAAAGCTATTTTGAAATAATATATAATCATTCTTAGGGTTTTTAAATTTTTAATTCTATCTATTTTTTAAAATAAATAATGCTATAATTTAAAAATCATGATGTAAATCAAAATTTAATTGATGATTATAATCAATCAAGATTTTTAAATTAAAATCGCGGAAATTTTTCAAAAAACAAAAACAAACATAACAAATAAATTAGTTGTTAACTAGCTAACTTTGTAACTTTGAATTCCTTAAATCTGAGATTTAATTTCAGGAATTACTATTTTTATTTTTTGGAACTCCAGACCAAGTGATTTTTTAAGTTCTAGCAAATTAACTGCAGAAAATATTTAAATTCACAAAAATTTTGATAATAGAATAGTTATTTATGAGAAAATTTTCAAACATATCATAAAAATAAAAAGATTTTTTTACAAATATAAATTTATTAAAAAACGGCGTAACTATTTAATTTAATAATATCTCAATTCCAATTTATACACTAGTCTTATAAATACACTACTATTTACAAATCGATTTTATTAATATTTAAAGGCAAATTTAACTTTTAGAAGATATTTCATTTTTATTTGATTGACATCATATACTATATACTCATTATATAATAATGGAGATGCTTTTATTCCCGAGTCAGCAGCATTCCCCAAAGGAATCTCAACCCCATCAGACATTACATGTTTATCATTTGGGTTCGGAGCAGTTAGACCACATCCTTTTGTACTATGTTTACCTTTTGGCAATGAAGTCACGTATTCCGAATGTGTTCGTTCATACATATCTCCCAATGCAACTTCACATAAAAGCATTAAACCTGTGGGATTAGAAATATTTGGATAACAATAATTGGCACTTTTGCTCACAATATCAGCAAAATAAACACCTTTCCCAAACTTAAAATTTTTTTTGATAAATTAATTTTTTGGAATTTTATTTTGTTAATTTACCATTAAACCGCTAGATGGCGCTTCTGGTGGAGCAATTCTCAAACCTTGGGACAAAATTCCAGCAAAATTTGTCAAACGAGATCCATGCCATAGCAACTTTTTATTATGTAGTCCCTTGTATTTCTCGTATCTTGACTCTTCACCTTCACGAACAATTATGAACACATCTTCGACAATTAAATTATAAGTATAATGAGTGGCCGCGTGTGTATTTTGAACATATTTTAAAATTAAAGAAAATTCTTCACTATTTTTATCAAGAACTTCAATTTGACAATTAAGTTTCTTGTAATGCATGTCTATAGGAGCCTCACTTGAATTAGAGTGTGTCTTGAGTATGTTATAGGCTATTTCTATATCTAATAAATAGTTCAACATTTCTATTTTATCCTTAAAAAAATATTTAAAAAGTTTATTTTTAATTAAATAAGAAATTTAATACTTGTATTAGTGCGGGATCGTTCAAAAGAGTAGGCTTTTTCATTCCAAAATCATGCGGTATTAATGTGTAAAATCTGTTACTAGCATCTAAAATATATGTATTTGATGATCTTCGACTTAAATGCTAAAAAAAATTAAATTTCTATAAGAATTACAAAATAAAATGGCCATTTAAGGGCGCATTTTTGGACTGTCAAAATTTTACTTTTGGAAAATTGCTTTTAAAAATTAAAATTTTCGATCAATACTTCAGTTTTTTTTTCATATCAACTAATATTCTTAATGGGACTTGAAGTTAGCACATTTATCAAAATTTTAGGAAAAAAATTTCGAAAATACCACTAATCTAAAAGTGAATATAAGATCACGATTTCCCTTTGATTAAAAAGAAATTTCCATTATTGGTCCCACTATTTCAGCATTAAGTAAGCTAGCTAAAACCTTGTTCCTGCCATAAGGGACTTCGTTTAAAATTAATTTCAAAATTAAAAATCGTTGTCATCTATCTTAAGGAAAAAGTTTTTAAAAAATTCATCACCTACCGCTTTATTTTGAATCTTTCCTAAGATTAGTTTGGCTTGTATTTAGTTCCACTTTTCAAAACTTTATCAATAGCCTGTCAGATGTCGAAGAAATGAGAATAACATTTTTCTTTACTTGTTAGATGCAGAAAGAAACCAAGTATTCTTACAGACAATAAAAGCAACTTGAATTTAAATTTAATAATCATATATACAATTAAAAATTATACACAAAAAAGTTAAGGAAGTGACAAATAATATAACCTTTCGACAAAAAAATGGAATTAATAAAAATAAACTATATATTTTAATTCAATTTTTAGTGTTTGAATTACAAAATGTATCCAATGTTGAAATAACATTGTAGAAGTGCGATGTTTCAAATATTTTTTTCAATTTCAAATAACAAAATAATTTTAATTTAATATTGCAAACATGAAAAACTTTGTTTTTTTTTATAAATTTTGACTTTGAGTTTGTGACATGATGATTCTCAAGATAATATTTGTAGTTTAAAAATTTATCTACGCTCTGTTTTCCATTTTTTATAAATTGAGTTTGCTAAAATGCATCAAACGAACGTCAATTATCAAGTCAAAATTTATAAAGAAAAAAACAAATTTCTTCGGGTCTTGTCGGTTAATAATTATAATAATAATTAATAATAGTCTCCTATGAAACAAACATTAAAAGACTATGTTCATTTTTTAATTTAAATTTATCTTCCCTACTTGAGAGAGTGAATGGGCTTAAAATGGAGATGAAGCGGCATTTGTACCTCCGTGATGGTGACTCTGACTATATTGAACTGTGTTTGAGCAACTTAAGATTTAAAAACTATAGAATTTTATTAAACCAACTTATTGAACCTAATTGAGACTCACCTTTCTTGGTCAACTAAACTTTACTAAATTTAAATTGTAAATTCTTTTTGGCATCAAATACATTCTGCACTATAAATAATCACAAGTTGCACCATAATATTTACATGCACTATATTAATCAAGGCTGCACTATAAATAATATTCTTACACCATAATATTCTTTAATAAGCACTAAATTAATGTTTAAAAAGCACTAAAATAATTTTGGATCTGAACTATTTTAATTCATTTTTAGATAAATATATACAACAAGCAGTATTTTTTTCGAAAACTTAATCTTTTTTAAACATAAGAAAATACAAATTATAATTACAAATATGTGATTTAATTTTGGAGAGAAAAAAATATAGTAATACATACATTAGAATAATAATAATAATAATTATCAAAAATCTTTATTTTTATCAGAGTCTGAAACAGAGGAATTGACTGTGAAGTTTTCTTTCACGAAGGATGATCACAATAGATATTCCCTTATATCACAATTAGTTGAATTTTTATTACTAAAAGAGATGTTAAACAGTTTAATTTTTAAATTTATTTCTAATTTTAAAATAACTAAATAAAAATAATCTACCTTAAAACACTTTAAATCAAGACATTTATTCAATGTTTAGTAGATTGAGATGATTGAAAAAATTACTAATGCGAGAACGGATAAATTTAGACTTTGGTGGCATAATAATAATATTAAATGGGATTGGTTTCAATATTTATTTAAAATATTCAAAAAATTGTCAATATAGTTAAAATACTCAAAATTCAAATCAAATCACATGATTTGATACTTTATTTAAATGAAATAAAACATAAATTCAAAAAAGTAAAACAATTGATTTGTTCAGAATTTTGTCTAGTTATGTTTAAAATAAAAAAAATTGGTTTATTAAGTAATCCCTGGGACTACATACAATTAAACTGAAAAAAAGTATTCTTTTTAACTTTTTTCAATAAAAAAAATTTGCACACCTTTTTTTCATACAAAACTATATACCAGGGTGTAGAAAATTTTATGCTCTTTCAGAATATATATAATTTTAAAAAAGATTTATATTTTATCTTTGAGTAATTGAGTCTGAAAGATCTAAGTCCGATAACCAGGACGTCCAGCCAACAACTTCGCGAGTTCCTCCCTCGCCTTCTATACTCTCTCTTACAAAAGACCTCTCAGGCCAGTCCCCACCACTTTCTTTAAACTCCAGTTTTTCTTTAGATTCTACTGTCGAGATTCCCAGAGTCAGCCCACAACGCAGCATGGCCGACAATCAGCAACAACAACAGCAACAACAACAACAACAACAACAGCAGGTCCAACAGAACGCCCCTCCACCGATCACCATCGAGCAGACCATCCGCTATCTAGCAGCCGGCATGGCCGAAATGAGAACCGGCATGACGCAGCTTTTCGAGCGCACCGAGATCCTCGCAGGATGCAGCAAATCAACGCCGCCGATGACGATGACCACGGAATCCTCCTCCGGATACGGGAGCTCCAAAATGGAGCCAGAGGTAAGTAGGTTTATTCCTACAGGGACAGGGCTTAATTACGGTGTCATGGCCCAGGAATTAAGAGCCAGGGTAGCCGCTAAGGAATGCAGGAACTTCAAGGCTAGGGATTATCACGAATTAGATACCCTCCTTGAAGTATACAATAGCATAGGATACCTCCCAGAACCCGCCGCTATCAAGGTCCGTAAAAGGATCCATACCTTCTTCGTGGTATCAAAGGCGGGATGGGAGAAGGCCCTCAGATTCTTTGATGAGCGGGAGCTCGTTGACCACGCCGGTTATATTCCCCAGAGGGATCCGATCGTCGTAGTCAACAATAGAGTAGTTCCAGCCGCAGTTAGCTCAATAAGCGGGAGGCCTCTGCCACGTGCTGGAGGCCGAAGAAATAGACGTACGGGATAGCGCTCAGGCTCAAAGAGCCGAGTGCGATTTTCGTGAACTAGCGCGCTTGCCGCCGGGGGTCAGGAAGGATCTAATATCAAATATCCTTCAACCCACCACTGACCACCCAAATTATTCTAGGATACATAGGTGGGAGTTTGGTCGTCCAGTAACGCGAAAGTATTTCTGGGACGATCAGACTAACAAATATTTCTTTGTAGAATCAGGGGGGTACGAGGACATTCCGGAAGAATCCGAGGAAGACCTCGCGAATCAGGATACGGAACAGCAGGGGACAGGCGACGACCCAGAAGAAGCTGTTTCCGAATCCGGTTCAACCGCCACGACACCAGACACCTCAGACTCATCAGAACTTTCCTCGCCTTCATCAGACATGTCCGTGAGGTTCTTCCCGTTAAAGCTCAGTACGGGACAAGAACCTCTCAAGATCGAAGTGGATAGTTATTTCTATCCACCCACTTCGATTGATCAATTTAACAAGGTTTTCCCTGTTTCCAAAGCCCTCTTCAGGAAATTGAAAAATGGGCTCAGAATTTGGACAAAAGGGGGCTGCGCGCGAACCCAGGGATATCGCCATAAAATCGCACCCTCGAATAGGGAAAGGGATATGGTCATTAGCTCTCTCCTAAGAGCTAAAATAATAGAATCCGTCCCACTCAAAAAGGTCCCCAGATTTTGTGGGACTTTCTTTTTAGTCAGGAGACCCGGCTCCAAAGTGCGCCCGATTGCAGATTTCTCGGCCTTAACGAGATGCATCGAGGCGCCGAAGTTCTGCCTTAAGTCGCTCTACCAGGTAGCAACGGACACTCAGTGGCCCAGGCACCTATGGTATGTGAAGCTAGACTTTAAACAGGCGTTCTTCAACGTAGACTTGCACCCCAAGTCAAAATTTATAACCATCTTTGGTTACGGGCGCAAGTTCTACCAATTTAACAGGATGCCCTTCGGACTTTCTATAGCGCCCTACATCCAACAGATGCTCCTGAACGCGGTACTTACCTTTATCCGGAAGTACACGCGATTCACATACGGGCACTTGAACGACCTGCTAATCGCACATCGAGACCAAGCAAAGCTCCTAGTCTTGGTCAATGTGCTTAGGGCCAAACTTAAGCAGACAGGATGGGTGCTTAACACAAAGAAGTCCGTGTTAAACCCGGTAAAAAGGCTCCTTGGAGCTGAATGGGACGGGATAGGGATCAAGCGAAGCCCAGAGGCTTCTAAATTCGTTAAGGAGATGTCTTTTTCTCTCCTAACCACTGATCCTAAAGGGAGGGCCCTCGCGAGAGTACGAGGGTACCTAAATTATTATGGGGGGTTCGCCGGGAAGGTAGGCCCGGTGATTTACACGTTCCTCCGCATGTCACTGGTTACGCGGAGGGACTACTTTACAAACCTCAGCCTCGTCATCAACATGGACAGGCTGAGGTTCAAACTTTACCCCCCGAAGAAGGCCGAGCGCTGATACACCGACGCCAGTGAGTACCAGCTAGGGGCAGTACATAGCCGTTCGGGACGAGAGCTCTCAATGGCAGCTCCAACGTCCTCCATCCTCTACAATGAGGCCGCAGCATCAATTCTGCCAATAGCGCTGTCCGATCACCCCACAAGCCTGCATATGTTAATCGACAATCAGGCGGTGATCGGACTATGGAAACGTGTGCGAGCCAAATGGGAGCGATTTTACACCGCAGGACCGGAGAACATGCATAGGTTCCTGAGCCTCATCATCTACGTCAATTGGGCCAGGAACGTCAACAATTTATGCGTCAGCTGGAACTATGCTTGCGCACCGCAACGTAGCCGACCGCATATAAATATAAGCTGCCCGACATCACTTCGGCACCTTTCGAACTCTTTTTTGAATTATTTTAATAAAAACAGCTGACCCGCGGTTCGCCCACCGGTCAGCCACCATTTTAGAAGAACTTTTTAAAGGGTTAGTTCTTTTTAGACACATGGATATAAAATTTATTTTTTTGTCCTCCAAAAAATGAAACCTGGGGTTTCAAAAGACGTAGTTTACGAATTTTTAGTCAAAAATTCAGATAGCACTTAAGTTTTGAATTTCTGGAACCTTGCCATGCCATGATGATCTATCGTTGAGTTACTAGCTCTTAATTGTTTTAATTTCTAAATAACTAGCCGCAAGGAATTTATAAAAGGGACGGAAAATAAAATAAAATAAGCTTTTTTGAAAATAAAAATAAACATAAAGTCTAAATTAATGTTTAAAATTATTTTAGTTCAAATCAAAAATTATTTTAGTTCATGTTAAAAATTATTTTAGTTCAAATTAGAAATTATTTTAATGCAACTCAGAAATTATTTTAGTAAAAATCAAAAATTATTTAAGTCCCAGGTGATTTATAAAGTAAAGTTTTGAAATATAAAAGTTCTGATTTGAATTATTTTGGTAAAAAACCGAATAATTCAGTGCACATAAAATAATTTAGTACTTTTTGGAAATAAAATAGTGCAGTTTGGTATTAAAAAAGTGCAACTTCTGATTAATTTATAGTGCAACATTAAATACAAGCCATTCTTTTTTTCTTTCTATTTCTATTCTTTTCTTTACTACTTATTTTATCTATTTGTATATCTGTATCAGGCATGAGCTCTTTCATGAGCATAAGAATTGTAATTGACTTTTTTACACTTATTTAAACTATCATTTTTTTTTCTTTACTTTACTTCTCCTGAAGGAGGTTAATTATGAATAAATAAATAAATAAACTATGGTTCACATAACTGACTATACCCAGTTTTTCAACTTTTGAATATAAATTTAAAAATCTAAATTAATAATTTATCTTTTTTTTTTAATTTTTTTTCTTTCATATATTTTTTATGAAGGAGCATTAGCGTCATTCGGTACAGATAAACAAATAAATAAATAAATTATTTAAAAGATAGAAAAAGAATTTTCAATAATTTTTTCAAATTTCCAAATAAAAATTAAACTCATTCTAGATTCACTTAAGAATATAATTTCAATTATGAAGATGCTTACAAGTTTAACTAAAATTATTTTTTTATTTGAAACTTAAAAAAATATTTGATACATCGCACTTTTTCAATGTTATTTCAACATTGAATATATTATGTAATTCAAACACAGAAAATTAAACGATTTGAAATTAAAATTATTAGATTAGTTGAAAAAAAAACAATTTAATAAATAATAAAAACACTGTCGAAAACTAAAATATTATATGGGAGGTGTTTTTTCTTTTATCCATAATTTTAGAAGAAATCAAATGAGAATATTTTAAAAATTTTATAAATGTCTGATTTTAACAAGAACTTGTCATGATTTATTAAAAATGATTTATTAATATTCATAATCGAGAGAAATTCTGAGTAGGATCTTAAAAGGAAATCTATTAAATCAATGCAAAAAAAAAGATGAGCCATCTTTTAAAAATAATACTTTTTGACAAACATCTAAGATTTATTTATATTAAAAGATTAAATTTTTAAGTATATCCTTTTTTTTATTCAAACTTATTCAAGAATATCGTACATGATAACTATTTTTTGGATTCATTTAAATAAATTGATTGATAAACATTAAATATTAGATTAAAAAAATAGTTAATTTATCCCATTTAATTCAATTAAAATGCTGAAATTTTAAAGATTGAAAAAAGGAATTTAAAAAAAATTATGGAGATCATTTATAAATCATATTTCAAGATCCATGACTAAATTTGAAAGAAATTTAGATTTTATTCAAAAATAAAACCATTGATGCATACTTCAATTTTTTAACATTATGACCAATTCCAAAATAAAAGATGCTTAAAAAAATTAATTAATTTACCCCATTTAATTCATTTAAAATGCTAAAGGCTTGTTTGATTTGATTTGAAGAAATTTTTCCCAATGGCATCTTATTTAAATCAATCTAAAATTTTTAATTTTAGTAAATTCAATTTTTTTTCTTTTTAATTATTTACCTCAAATTCTTTCATTTGTTGTTTCATTGTTTCAATATCAAAGATAAGTTTAATTAAATTTTGAATGGACAAAGCCAACTTGGAGCTGGACACATAATTTTGGTCCGAGAGTCTTGACTTGACATCGTCATCATCCTTAATACAGATTAAAATAAATAAAAAATTTAAATCAAATTTAATACATTTCCGTAGTCCATTTCAAGAGGATAAAATTTGTTAGGTTGTTTCTTTGCATATTTTCGGCTGGCCCAGGAATTTCCTGTCTTTTCCAAATATAAAGAACAAAAGTTCTCAATGGCATCGTTTTTGTTTGAATAATATTCGAGTTTATTTCCTCCAATAGTGGTTCCAACCCTTCCCCATGATCGAAATAGGTAAAATGTAGATTTTTTATCATGTTCAATAACCTGCATTTTGTAATAGGAATTAGTTCCTCTGAATATATCAACAAGTCCTAGTACAACTGAATAAGGATTTTGTACAAAATTTTGTTCGAGTAAAACATGAGCTTCATCTTGCAAATTTGTGTCGGGATCAACAACGGCACCTCCTTTTGACTTCATTTTAATTTTTCCATTGACATTACCTGTTTTCGTGCCTATGGAAAAATTTTCTTTATTTTCTTCCATATATTTTGCATCATAATCACGTGATTCATATAT
>QEOQ01000192.1:216272-226903 GCA_010279815.1 Brachionus plicatilis
CATATATAAATCTTATTTCAAGATCCATGACTAAATTTGAAAGAAATTTAGATTTTATTCAAAAATAAAACCATTGATGCATACTCCAATTTTTTAACATTATGACCAATTTCAAAATAAAAGATGCTTAAAAAAATTAATTAATTTACCCCATTTAATTCATTTAAAATGCTAAAGGCTTGTTTGATTTGATTTGAAGAAATTTTTCCCAATGGCATCTTATTTAAATCAATCTAAAATTTTTAATTTTAGTAAATTCAATTTTTTTTCTTTTTAATTATTTACCTCAAATTCTTTCATTTGTTGTTTCATTGTTTCAATATCAAAGATAAGTTTAATTAAATTTTGAATGGACAAAGCCAACTTGGAGCTGGACACATAATTTTGGTCCGAGAGTCTTGACTTGACATCGTCATCATCCTTAATACAAATTAAAATAAATAAAAAATTTAAATCAAATTTAATACATTTCCGTAGTCCATTTCAAGAGGATAAAATTTGTTAGGTTGTTTCTTTGCATATTTTCGGCTGGTCCAAGAATTTCCTGTCTTTTCCAAATATAAAGAACAAAAGTTCTCTATGGCATCGTTTTTGTTTGAATAATATTCGAGTTTATTTCCTCCAATAGTGGTTCCAACCCTTCCCCATGATCGAAATAGGTAAAATGTAGATTTTTTATCATGTTCAATAACCTGCATTTTGTAATAGGAATTAGTTCCTCTACTAATATCGACTAGTCCAAGCACAACTGAATAGGGATCTTTAGTACCTTGTTCAAGCAAAACGTGAGCTTCATCTTGCAAATTTGTGTCCGGATCAACAACAGCACCTCCTTTTATCTTCATTTTTATTTTTCCACTTCCATCACCTGTTGACTTTACTATCGAATACTTTTCTGTATTTTCTTCACTTTTTTTGGCATTATAGTGTCTCTTGCATGACTCAATTTTATCAGATAAGCTAGCCAACCATGAACTAATTGTGTTATCTGTAATAAGACCCAAAGCTTCTTTGGTATTTTTACTATCCTGAAGATCTTTTAAAAAATTTTCAGATACAGCTGTTATCTGATAATATTCAGAATCCCGAATTTTTTTATTTTTCTTCTCCAATTCTTCTTCGGTTGAAATTACCGCGACTGTGTATTCATCAACAGTTGAGCTAAATATTCCACCATATCGCTCTATGATAAGCTTAATATCGGCATTTTTAAGAGACAATTTTCCTACTGAAGAGAACCTTAAATTTGCCAGTCTTAGATTTTGTTTGGATTCATTTGATGCCTGCAATTTTTCATTTTTTTCTTGCTCTATTTGATCCAATGTTTTGGAAAACAATCGTTTACCAGGTTGAAATTTAAAATTCTTAAAGCACATGAAATCTTTTTTAAGCTCGGCATCAAAATGAAAAGTTTTGCTTCGTTTAGGATCTTGAGTTCGATATCCACAATTAGTCCATTCAGTAATATTGCCGGTACAGTAGTATGCTGTGCTTCTAAATACAAGTTGTCCATTTTTGCATTCCGGACATGGCTCTAGTGGACCAAACATCATAATATCAGTCAAAAATGCCAATAACTTTTATTAAATAGAAATTTAAAAATTGAATGAAAAATTTAAAATTTACATCATCTCTTCCTCCTTTATTAATTTTTTGCGAATTTTCTAGAATCAATTCTTTGAGTAAATCATTGGATACCTCTTTGTTTAACGAGTCTCGCAGTTTCCAAAATTTTTCCGATTGCACCTTTTAGAAAATTTTTTTAAAGTTCTTAATTAAATTTATAGATTTTTACCTTTAATTGTTTTTCCAAATCAGAACTTTCACTTTTAAGCTTTTTTCCATCTGAACCAATTTCATTTTCATCGGGTTCATCTTTAACCTTGCGCTTTTGATTTGGTGGTTTAATTAAATTTGAAGCTTTTTTTTTATCTTCTTCATTTAAATCATTATAACCATTTATTCTGATAAAAATTTTGATAAAAATATTAATTTTAATTATTAAAATATTTACTGCTCTATTTTATGGTTAAATCCAATTTCACTTTTAGCCTCTGCAAAACAGTCCAAATGATAAAAACCATCTATAGATGCGGTACCCTTTGCACCAACCCTTATCACATCCTAAAATTTAAAATAGATAATAGTTTTAAATGATACAAAAAAACTTGTTACTTTGTCGATTCTGGTCAAACATTTTTTACATTTGCTTCTATTCGATTTTGAGTATTCAATTGAAAACTTTTCGATTTCGTCACCATCTTCTTTCTCTTCCTCAGATTCATCATTTGTCTTAAGGCCCATTTTTTTCTTAATTTTTTGCTGATCATCCCACCTTGAAATAAATATTTAAATTAAAACATATAATTCATTTTCACTTAAACCTTAAATTGTCGAATCCTTTAATAAAAGCGGTATCAATGGGCTTTTCTTTTTTCCAAAAACAATTGAAATGATACCAATTCGGAATCTTTTTTTTAGTTTTACAACAAAATCTAAATATTAAATTTAAGAAATACTTTTCCATCAAAAAAAGGACTCTTCACATAAAAAAAATTAAACATTATAATTTTAAATATCAACCAAAATACCTGGACATAAGTAGCCATTCGAAGAGTCGACATATCAATAAAATTTTGACAAAATCTGCATTCAGAACGGGCACTTCTTGCATACTCAGCAATAAAGTCTGGCTTAGTCAACATTTTCTTTCAAGCAAAAGTCTCATTTAATTTACAATGTTAATTTTTTTCCTAATGTCTCTACAAGCTATATATATTATTTGTAATTTACTGTACAAGTGAAACATAAAAATTATGATTACTAGATCACGTGGTTGCTTCCAAAATTGAATTAATTGAAAAAAATAATTTAAGAGTTTTTGAATCAAATTCAATTTTGATTTTAATCCAATTTTTTTTATTTCTTGGTCACTCATAAAATTAATTTAAATGATTTTTAATTAAACAAATTTAAGTTTTTTCTTTTAGAATGTAAAATTATAAAATTTACAATTTTAACATTATTGTCATTTATATCCTAAATGAAGAAAAAAAAATTTAAAATAAGTTTTGTTAATAACGGAAGGTATAGAAACTGCAGAAAAAATTAAATATTATGAATTTAACTAAAATATTTATATTATTCCTGATGTCTCTTTTCTATAGAAATATAAGATAAAGATTTTTATAAATTTTAAGATAAAAATTTTCATAAATTGATATTCATTTAATTTTAAAAATTAAAAAAATGGATTAATGTTCTCAAAAAACATCTCATTCTGGACATCGAGATACAAATTCTTAATTTGAAATTAGTTATTTTTGTTCAAAAAGTACTTTACATAAATTTGAACCTTCAAACTAGTTAAAGCAAGCGTGAGCTGATCATTGAAACGCGGATAGACGCGTCTACTGGCTTTTTTTCTATGTATTGTGTAACGTGTCTACTTGTTCTTGGACTTAATTGTCAAAAAAAAATTCTGCTCATATAAGTTCACATAAGTTATTATTTTTTTTCAAAAAGCGAAAAAAATAATAACAGAAAAAAAAGCTCCAAATTAAGACTTTGATAAGCTTGAAAATAGTGAAAATCAAAATAGTAAAATTCCACTTTGGAACTTTTTTTGATTATATTTAAAATTTTTCTAAAACACTTTTTAAATTCATTATTTTTAGATGGATATTTTTTTTAATAAAACTTTTTAAATTAATTTAAATGATTTTTAATTAAACAAATTTAAGTTTTTTTTTTTAAGAATGTAAAATTATAAAATTTACAATTTTAATATTATTGTCTTTTATATCCTAAATGAAGAAAATAAAATTTAAAATAAGTTTTGTTATTAATTAATTATCACTTTATGTATCACCTCTTGATAAAATCAGACTTGTTTATAAGTCTAAGAATGGAAAAATAGTAGTTGAAATTGTTGGTTTTGGCAAAAAAACACATCGTTACAGTTGTTTTTAATTTATTTAGTTTAATTAATTAAATATTTGTGATTTCCCCAAAGTTGATTTGAAAATTCAAGGCAATCATAAAAGCGAACGTCCAAGAAAGCAAAGCCAGCGTATATTAGAAGTGAACCACCCAAATTATCTGTAATTGATACATTGACAATTGCTCCATCAGTACAACCATCAACATCATCTATACGACCCAATACATCATCAGAACAACTATCAGACTGGTTAGAACAACCACCACCATCACAAGAAGTATCACAACCAAAAAATGTAGAAATAAAGATGTTATTGTTAAAATATCAGCTCGATTGGCTAAATAGATTTAAATTTGTTTATTTTTTATTTTTTTCTTAAATTTTCTTTAATAAAATTTACTAAAACGGTTTTTGGTACTAGAAATTTGAATTAGGTACGAATAAAACATATTTGGAATTTCTAAATTATTTTTTGGGACTTGATAAAATATAATTAGGTACAGTAAAATATATACCAATCTTTTTAACTTTATTAAACATATTTAAATCGCATGAGAAATTAAAAAAAGGTTTTTTGGACAATTTTGAACTTCCCATGCGTCACGGCTCTTATATTATTATTTAAATAAAAAAAAATTTTAATTTTATTTTTATTTAATCTGAAGGAGCTTTAGCTCGGCACAGCATGCGTAACTTATTTTAAAAAAATTAAAAAATTAGACAAAAAAATCTCAGACTTATTTATATTTATCGACATTTGCTTCAAAATATTAAATTTACGTAGCAGTTACTTTTTCCGCGCATTGAAAATAAAACTTTTTCCGTGAATGGAATTTAAAAATTAAAATTAAAAAAAAATAATATTTCAATATATTCACTCAATCTAGGAATTATTTAATCAAAATTGAAAAAAATATCAAAATTGAAAATTGAAATGAACAAAAAAAATATATAGCTGGAATACATTTTGAATAATGGTCAGCATGGAACATCCGACGATGAAGGCTCGGGTCTGTTTCGAACTTTTTTTTAAGTTCAGGTGAACATAATAACATAATTATGGAAGAAAATGGAAATTCTTATTTTATTCTATAATTTGTTTTTGTTTTTTATTCTTTATTCTTAATTTTAATTGGACATAAAAAATTTTCTTAAACTATCTTTTTTAATAAAAAATTGTATAAAACATATTTAAGACTTTTACTGCGCATTGAAAAAAGATAATTATTCCGCGCATCAAAAATAATACTTTTTCCGTACGCGCAGAAAAAGTGTCACGGAAAAAGGATATGTAATCTTAAATTTATCATATCATTAGCTACATGTTTAAATATTGAACAATTTAGGAAAGAAAGAAAAAATTTTGAGATTATTAAATTTTTTCTTTTCTTTTATATTTATTTTATTTTAACTTATTTTATTTTTCTTATTTTTTTATTTTGAAGGAGCAAAAACAAAATTATTCTTCACTCTCTTTCTCCTTTCAGTTACAATGGTCCTAATTACTACGACCCATTTAATCCACAGAAAAAACTAGTGAACAACCGTGAAAGGCTAGGAAAATTACCACTAGAGAAAACCATATGGCTCCAATTGAATCGATTTTTAGCAGCGTTTTTTCAGCGTTCTTGCAGCGTGAAAAACACAGGTGAAAATAAAGCTAAAAACACTGAAAGAACGCTGAAAAGAACGCCATTTTAACGCTGGCAAAACAGCCACAAACGTTAATCGGAATTACCAGAGAACTCAGAGTCAAATCGACCACATGACAGTAAGTCGAATATGGAGATCGTCTGTGTTGGAAACTCGGAACTACCAATGGACTTTGCAGGAACTGACCATAAAATTTAGTATTTAAAAATATATTTTTAAAAAAAACTTGATAAAGCCTACTCTAGGATGATTTTCAATTAATTAAAATCTTTCTCCAGTATTTATAAGTCCATTAAAACTTTTTATTCGATTTTAGGAAAAACAGACACCTTCAATCTTTTTTTCTTACCTAGAGAATTGCTGAATTATTCAAGATAATGAAATAACTCAATTCTTTGTTTTTTGACATTGCGAAAGCTTTTGAAAGGGTATGGAATACGGTCTGGTCGTTTGGGTCTTATTATGGGAGCAATTCTTGTTCTCAGTTTAATGAACTATTTGTTCACTTAATTTTTTTGCTCAAGAAAAGGTGAACCAAATTAGGATTAGGTTAACAATTTCTAAATTAGGTAGACAAAAAATTTTTTGAGCAGTATTAATGATATTTTTTGCGATTTATCTCAAGGATATTAGTAAGTAAACTTAATTGAATTAAGTTTACAAATTTTTTTGGGCTTTCAAATAAAGCCTTTATTTGAAAAAAAGACTTGTCATAAAAAGGTTAGATACGTTTATTGAAGAAAATAAGCTTAGAATCAAAAAACAATCAGGGTTTAAAAAACATAGATAAACTAGAGATAATTTATTTAATTTATACAAAAATGATTTAAGCTTTCGAAAGAAAAAAAGAAAGCTTTTGCTATTTTCGATATCCAGGCAGCATTCGACAATGTCTAGTATTAAGACCTTCTTTTTAAAATGACCAAAATGAAAATTGATCTTTTTTTTTGGTTAAGAGCAGTTTTAAAAATTAGAAAATTTTTTGTTAATATTGGGAATGCATAATCACAATTTTATGATATAACAGCAGGGATCCTATAAGGTGCAGTTTTAAGTCCTTTACTATTTTAGATTTATATAAATACCGTAAACTCGGGTATATAAACGCAGCGGCTATTGCACAAACAACTTAAAAACGCCATGCGTTTATTCCGTAGAGGACCATGTTAAAAAAAATTTAAAAAAATTGAATTTAATTTTTAGCGTTAAAGGTCGGATTACGGTTTAGTTGCGTAATCCGACCACTTTAACAGCAGGAATCTTCACATATAAACGCGAAAAATCAAAAATTAAATTAAATTAAATTGCGTTTACTAGTAAAACTTTATGCGTTTATGAGTAAAACTTTATGTAATTCTTTTTGGCTTTAGCGCATGCATTTTTTAATTTGTTTTGACTTTATAAAATTTATTCGCTTTTTTTGAATTTCTAATCGCTTTTTTTAAATTTCTAATCGCTTTTTTTTTAAATTTCTATTCAATTTGTTTGTAATTTCAATTTAACCGCATGCACTAAAGCCAAAAAGAATTACATAAAGTTTTACTCATAAACGCATAAAGTTTTACTAGTAAACGCAATTTAATTTAATTTAATTTTTGATTTTTCGCGTTTATATGTGAAGATTACCTGCTGTTAAAGTGTAAAGTTTGGGCTTTACCACGCAACTAAACCGTAATCCGACCTTTAACGCTAAAAATTAAATTCAATTTTTTTTAATTTTTTTTAACATGGTCCTCTGCGGAATAAACGCATGGCGTTTTTAAGTTGTTTGTGGAATAGCCGTTGCGTTTATATACCCGAGTTTACGGTAATATACCAACTAAATATAACAAAATTAAAAGCTATTAACTACTTTTTGGGCATATTTACTATCTTATTTTAAATTTAATCGGTACAATAACATTCAAAAAGTGAAAAATATCTTCATTAAGAATAAAAAATAATGGCTCTCTCTTTGGCGCTTAAGTATAGCAGCAGAAAAATACAATTATATAATTTTTTTAAGTACGAAGAAAAATCTGACCAATAAATTAAAGTTTAAAATGTTAAATAAAAACCTAAAACCTTTTGATAACATTTGCTTCTTCGATCAAAGTTTTAGTTTCAAAAATCAGGTAGAATTTCTAAAAGAAAAATTGTTAGCAGCGTCTTAATTTCTTTCGCATAAATCGGGAAAATTGTCTAAAAATACCTTAAAACAAATCTTCTTTGCTCTTGTACAATCAGTGCTAGACTATTCTTCCTTAATTTTGCCAAGATTATCTGCAACAAATCTAAAAAAGTTACTGAGAATATAAAATTGTGCTTTTAAGATAATTTTTTAGTTAAATTATCGAGAAAACACTCAAAAAATTTATTATTATTATAATTATCAGATTCATATTTATATTCATTATTAGATTAGCAGGCATTAAAGTTCTAAATGACACATTTAGGGAACTAAATGGAAATTAATTAAGTGCTTCGATTCAGAATAAAAATTCATTAGTTAATAATGGGTTAATAAACGAGTATAAACTACTTAAAAGAGGAAGAATTCATAAACTTAAATTCGATTCTATTCTTTGTAGTCAAAAATGTAGCAGTAAAAGGAAAAAATACAAATGAAAAATTGCCTAAATTGTGTAAAATTCTTTCTTTTTTTTTATTTTTTTTTCTAAATATTCCGGCTTTTTTTCAATTAATTTTACTCTTGAACGTAAACATTCTGGAACAATTTTACTAAAATTTACTAAATTTAATGTAAAATTACATATTCTTATCGAATAAAAGTGTAGTAAGATTACGTAAGCTTACTAAAAATTACTAAAATAAAAAATAATTTAAAATATAAAAAAAATTTTTTTAAGAAATATTTTTATTAATAAAAGCGGAGTTTTTTATTTAAAGATTAATCTAATTTTACACTAATTTTTTAAATTAAATACAATTCATCTATTATTTTCTATTCATTACTAATATTTATAGTCAAATTTAACTCTTAAAAGATATTTCATTTTTATTTGATTGACATCATATACTATATACTCATTATATAATAATGAAGATGCTTTTATTCCCGAGTCAGCAGCATTTCCTAAAGGAATCTCAACCCCATCAGACATTACATGTTTATCATTTGGGTTCGGAGCAGTTCGACCACATCCTTTTGTACTATGTTTACCTTTTGGCAATGTAGTCACGTATTCCGAATGTGTTCGTTCATACATATCTCCCAATGCAACTTCACATAAAAGCATTAAACCTGTGGGATTAGAACTATTTGTAAAACAATAATTGGCACTTTTGCTCACAATATCAGCAAAATAAACACCTTTCCCAAACTTAAAATTTTTTTTTTGATAAATTAATTTTTGGAACTTTATTTTGTTAATTTACCATATAGCCAGTGCATGGTGCTTCTGGTGGAGCAATTCTCAAACCTTGGGACAAAATTCCAGCAAAATTTGTCAAACGAGATCCATGCCATAGCAACTTTTTATTATGTAGTCCCTTGTATTTCTCGTATCTTGACTCTTCACCTTCACGATTAATTATGAACACATCTTCGACAATTAATTTATATGAAGAATGAGTGGCCGCGTGTGTATTTTGAACATATTTTAAAATTAAAGAAAATTCTTCACTATTTTTATCAAGAACTTCCATTTGACAATTAAGTTTCTTGTAATGCATGTCTATAGGATCCTCACTTGAATTAGAGTCTGTTTTAAGTATATTATAGGCAATTTCTATATCTAATAAATTATTCAACATTTCTGTTTTATTCTAATGAAATTTTAAAAATAAATTTTAAATTTAAAATAGAAGATTGAATACTTTTATTAGTGCGGGATCGTTCAAAAGAGTAGGCTTTTTCATTCCAAAATCATGCGGTATTAATGTGTAAAATCTGTTACTAGCATCTAAAAAGTGTGTTTCTGATGATTTTGTATCTATTAGCTAAGAAAAAATGAATTAGGAGAATTCTTTAAACAATTAATACTGATGTAAATATTTGAGTTTTTGATGCGGTGTTAAAGCCTAGAAGATTAACTTTGGCTTGGCGCCATTTACCATCTAATCCGTGTATAATTAAATTAACTAAAGAAAATTTATTAAAATGAATTTTTCAAGAATTATATGTTTATATTGTTTAAATTTTTATTTTTCTGATCAAATCAGACTTGGGCAAAAGTCAAAAAAAAAGTCATTTTAAAGTCTTTTCAAGTCAAGTCACTGAATTGACTTGAAAATTTTAATTTTAATTAAAATTTTGGGAGCACTAGCTCGGTACAGATAAACAGATAAATAAATAAATTTGCAAAATTTTTTTGTTAACAAAAAAAATTTGAAGTCATGTCAATTGACTTTTTGAAAAAAAAAAAAATTGAAATCAAATCAAATGACTTGACTTTGACTTGATGACTTTTTCCCGAGTCTGGATCAAATAAATTGACACAAAATTTAAATTTAAAATTGGCTTTTAAAAAAAAGGGTTATTTGGAATTTTGAATGAGAATTTAACATGAAAAATCTTTGATGTTTATACAGTGCTGCCACGATACAGTGAATTCACGATATTTAACCTTATTTAACGTAAAATATGGTTTTATAAAAAATAGTTTTTATATTAAAATAACGATAATTACCGTAAATTTACCATAATTATTGTAAAATTCAGTGATAAAAATTCTTAAAAATCTCGAAAAAAAAATAATTTTTATTAAAAAATTTTTTTTCGAATTTTTGAAAAAGTAACAAAAAAAATTGAATGACTTTTTTGAACAAAATTAATAAAATTTCGGTAAATTTTTGTAAAAAAAGGTGAAAGACGGTAAAAAAATCAAAAAATACGGAATAGATGGATTATTTATGAGATTTGGTTTATTTAGCTAAAGTCTTAAAATTTAAAAGGCGATAGCAAATATATTTATTCATTTTTATCGCCTGGAATAGCGAAAAGAACACTTGGTGTAAATTAAATGATGAGAGCTTTATTTTTATATGATAAAAGATATAAAAAAAAATCAATTGGCGGAAAGTGTTACTAAAT
>QEOQ01000192.1:240127-264770 GCA_010279815.1 Brachionus plicatilis
TGTTTGATTTACCTGGCGAAGAAAAAACAAAAATTAAAACAGCAAAACAACTTTTTACTTTGCTAGGTTTTTTTTTACATTAATTATTTAATTGGTTGATTACTTTATAATTTACAGGTAGACATGATGATGCTGAGCTCGAGATTAATGATGATGATGACAATGATTCATATTGAGATGATGTTGTTTCAAACGAATTGTTGAAAATTCGTGATGAATTATCAAGCAACAAAAGAAAAGAACCAGAGCCTGAGACTGAGTGTCAAGATGATGAAGAAAATTCTGATGAATTAGTTAAGCAACGCTCGAAAAAAATAAAGGGAACTCGGTCAAATGTCAAAGATGGTCAAGAAAAATCGGTTCAAAAAATGTTGAAGAAAAATAAAAAAAAAATAAATTCTTTCAAAAAAGGAGATTTAGTTTTGTTTAGAACTGAAGACGTTGACCGTGGTATGGCCGATGCTCAAAATATTTTATGTATTATTTTAGAGGTAAAAAACGATCTTTTTAAGTTAGGATGTAGAGCAGGTGTTCTTGATACTTTTGAAGCATGCAATTGTATCGAAAAAACTAATTTTGGTTACTGAATTCAATCAAGAATTTATACCAAAAGATAAAAAGGGGGATTTTATTAAAGTTAGCGCAAGAGAAGCAGTAAGACTTCTCTCAGTAGGTCACGGGCGAGGCTTTTTAAAATACTCTTGTACTGGAGAGTGTGCAACGATGAGATGCTCCTGTCGTAAAGCAGAGTTAAAATGTAGTTCAAAATGTCATGCAAAAATGTTTCAATGTAAGAATTGTGACTAAAACGTGAATTTGATTGATTTCAAATAATAAATTTAATTTTTTTAAATTCTTTTTTTTATTTAATAATTTGCCAAGTAACTTTTGGAGATTTACAAAATACAAAGTTTATATATTGACATGTCATTTTACAAATTGACTTGGCAAATTATAAAAAATCAAAATTTTTACATTTTGACATGTCATTTTACAAATTGCCAATGTCATTTTACAAAATGACATATTTTATAATTTGACAGTGACAATCCTAACCGCTTGGATCTTAGAATTAAAATCAGTGGCAAGTTTTTGATAACTAGATGTAGGATCTTTTCTAATCTCTCTAATAATATAATTTTCATCCCTCAAAGTCAAATGACTTGACTTGACTTAGACTTAATGAAATTTGCTCAAGTCTGAAAAAACTCATAGAATAGACTTTGATAGAATTATTTCCTACAAATAAACATAAAATTTTTTTTCAAAGAAACCATGTAACAACTTTTACAAATATATATTGTTGCCGAGTAGATTGACTGGATCTCTTTGGCATATTAGTGGGAATAGTGTGAAATTACGGTAGTAAAAAGGTAGTATAAAAGATATAAAAATTTATATTCGGAACACAAATCACCACTATTTATTTAAATTAAACTATATTTATATATTTCTTAACTTGGCGCCAGCAATCAATCAGTTGAGTTAGACTAACAAACAAGCAACTAGATTCATGACACCCATGAATATCAAAGGACTAATAACCGGGGCCTAGCTACGCCTATATAATATAGTTACTCGTCAACATATATTAAATTAAAAAACCAAAATTTGATTCAATTAAATTATTAAAATTGTTTTTAAGAATTCTATGTCTTAAAATTCATTTTTTATAGATATCTAAACTCAGTAAATAAAAAGCCTGTCGATTGACAAATTTTCAGCAGGAAAATTGAACCAAAAAATCTGTTTGAGTTTAATTCAAGTAATTAAGAATTAAAATAAATTTCAATTTTTAAAAAAAAAATTGTTTTTAATTAGTTAAGTTAATCTACGAAATTTATGATAAAGAAAATCAATTTTTAGCATCGATGGATTTCTTTTTACAGATTGCATGAATTGTTGGATGTATTTCTTATGAAATTCATTAAAAAAACTCTAGACTGATGGCTTATTATTTTTTTTCCTATAAAATATTGATATTTTCCTGATAATTATTAAACATTTTATTTAATTTTTGATAATTAAGGATTCAGAATATTAACAAGTAAAAAAAGATATCATTTATTTACTAATGAATATTAAGAATTTTTAAAAATAATACAATTATTATTCTATCAAGTTAAGTATTATATCTTGGCAAGACATATAAAAAATTCTAACACTAAAAAATTTATATAAATTTCGATTCTATCGATTAAATAGCAAATCCAGTAGAGGGAAAATGAATTTTAAAGCTCTGTAGTTATGATATTTTTTGAGCCGCACGCTTGGGACCGTACGTTTATATTCTTGCACATAAATTTAAAAAAATACGACTTTACGACTCATCTCTTATTATATTCATGTGGCTCGAGGGTCCTAGGAGGAGCCTAAGTCGAGAACTTAAGTTCAGCCAAATGTTGATCGAGGAGGCGAATCTGAAATGTGTACTGAGATCATGCAAGGTTTCGCGAACAATATGATCTTTTGAATTTTTAACCGGCCGTAAAAATGTTTAACTCTTAATTTGTTTTTAATTTTTTTTTTTGACAGACACTTTATCGGGTTAATGCGTAGAGGGAAGTGATTTTTATCAAACTCTTTTACCGTTTATCTCACCATTTCTCGGTCTTTTGTGACATGGATTTTAAGGTAAAATTAACACAAGCGTTTTTAAGATAATAAACAAATTTTTTCTTATTTATTTATTTTCAAAGCATTTGGAAGAGAATTTTTTATTTGCGAATCTATCACTTTTCTAATTTATTAATACATGCAGTCGATCCTCCGTATAACGAACCCCCATATAACGAATTCCTCTTTATTACGAATAAGAACCCTGGAACCGATTTTTTATAAAGGAAAAAGATTGATAATTTTCTTTGATACAACGAACCTCTTTTTAACGAAATCCCGATATAACGAACTAAAAAAAAAACCGAGTAATACTTTTCTTAAGAAAAAAACCTTAATGTAACGAATTTTAAAAAAATGACACCCGTTAGTTAACACCTTGATAAAAAAAAATAGTAAATTAAAACTTGATAATTACTAATTATTGTTTATCTAAGAATTTTAATTGATAAAAATGATTAAAAAGCGAGTTTGCAAAAAAAGAAAATGTATATCTCTCGAAGTCAAGATAGATAGTAGTATTGGATGGATAGTAGTATTTTTAAGGAATGGCTTCTCAAATGTAATTAGAAGCTAAAAGCTGAAGATCGTTAAGTGCTGCTTTTTCTCGACAATTTCAATGGCCATAAATCTGATCCTTCCCGCGAAAATATTAAGATTGTTTGCTTTCCAGTCAACTTCACATCTGTTCTACAACCTAAAGATCAAGGTATAATTCATTCCTTAAAAAATTAAATATCGGAATATGATTGAAGAGCAACAAGATGCAAATAAACAAGTGATTAACTCAAAAGAAGCAATCGATCGAATAAATGAACTGAAACAATTTTTTTTTAACCAAAAAAGATAATAATTTTAATGTAAGTAATTTATTATTTAATATTGAAAATTTTATAATTGAAAGTAGCTTTACCAAACAACCAACCATAACTCTTTGTTTTTTCGCATTTTTATTTTAGTTTTTTTAATCAATAAAATTTGGTTTAAAATTTTTTTGTCCCTATCATTTTATATGGGAATTTCGATATAACAAATACCGAATTTTCCGCCCAAAGAGTTCGTTATAACGAGGTTTGACTGTATATTATTGAGACAAGACTTTAATATTAAAAAATAAAAGAAAATTTATTTAAAGGAGCTAAACTATTCAGTAATCAATAGTTACTGTCCAACCTTTCACATTTTTGACATGTTTTTAGTTTCATCTTCATTAATTGATAAAATCACTGAAGCTTTTAAGGCTCTATATAATCAAGATATGACAAGTGATCATTTTCGATTGAGATAAGCACCACTTTTGACTATTCAATTATCCCTAAATCACAACCATAAAAGCTTAATTATAGAAATGCAAATTGGTTGATATTTTGTGCGATTCTAAATAGACCAAATTCTGCAACAATTGACGAAGTTGATGAAGAAATTACCATATTATATAACAATAGACTTCTGTGGACCATAAAAGCGTACCATATCAATGTAAAAGGGGTAAATTACTTTATCACGCAATTTTTATGCTTTTTCGCATATTTTTCACTCTTTTTCACACACATTATTTATTTCACATAACATCTTTTTTTAGCAAAATTTTTCTCTCTTTTTAGCATGAAAAAAGCTGAATTAAAAATAAGATTAACTTTTTGACAAATCTTTATTTAAAACAAAATTTAGGTTATTTAGCATACAAAAAGGAATCTTATAAAATCTGTAATTAAAATAAAATTAATGATTTTATGTAATCATTTTATGAATTCATTTTATGTAATCATTTTATGAATTCAATTTTTTTTATTTAATTCATTAATTCATGGTTCAATTTGTAAAAAAAAAAACTTTTAAGAAATATAACTATATACATGCATCGAAGTAAGTATCCAAACTAAATGTAAAACTTGGAAAATTAGCTTATTTCTTAGCTTAAAAAATTAGTGCTTAACATAATGAAAAACTCTTTTGATCACGATTTTAATGTATGCTTAATTCATATTTCTTTTATGCGAAAAAGAGAGATATAAATCAGAGATGTTGTTTGAAAAAAAGAGTGCTTTTCATGTGTTTTCGAGGATTTTTTGTGTGATTTTAAGTGTGCTATGCGAAATAAATAATGTGTGTGAAAAAGAGAGAAAAATATGCGAAAAAGCATAAAAAAAATTTGAAAAAAACATAGACCCATGTAAAAGGTCATATAAGTGATGAGTACCATATTACTGTAGGTGTTCCTCAAGGCTCAGTAATTAGTCCATTACTTCTTAGTATTTTTATCAAAGATGTACTTTAAAAGAAATAAAACAAATAGTGAATATTCTCTCCTTTTTGCTGACAACTTGGTCACATTCTAAATTTTAAAGAAAAAATGATAAACAAATACTAAGACGAATTAGAATGGCGTTTCAAGTTGAAAATGAAAATATCTGTTGAAAAGTCTTGCTTCATTGTCTTCACCAAATTAATTAAGGAAAATATTGAATTAAACTTATATGAAAATAAAATTGAGAGTCAAAAAGAAATCAAGTTTTTAGGAATAAAATTTGATTTAAAATTAACCTTTAACCAAATGGTTGATGAAATAAAACAGCGATGTAGTTCACGGTTAAACTTAATAAAAATATTGTCAAACAAAAATTGGGTCTTAACTATTACACACTAGGAAACATATATACAGTACAAATTAAAACTAAATTGTACGCATTTTGTTCTTCAATTCTTCCTCTTTCTTTCCTCAACTCTTTCTCGACACCCGTTAACTTGAAAATTTCTTTTCCTCAACTCTTCCTTTCCCCACTAGAATAGCTAAAGAAGGGTCGAAGAAGAGTTGAGGAAAGGAGGAGGAAGAGTCAAGGAAAATAAATGTACAAGTTAACGGGTGTTCAAAAAATCTCGGTGTTTTTTTTAAATGAAAAAAAAAAATATGTCCCGGTTAACCAATCTCCATAAAATTCTACACAGAGGTACTTTGGCCTGTCTAATATAAAAATACATGGTCAGTTTTCCAGTTCATGCCTTACTGATATAAGCAGTCATATGACCTTGAACTTCCTCAAATCCTCAAAATGTCCTCTAGCCTTTCGATTTTCAAAATTTATTTTTACATATCGTCGGATAGAAAATTGAATGAGGATTACAACGATATATAGATTATTTCTGTAAGATGTTCTGTTCAAAAGTTATGGTCAAAAAATCCTTAATATTACCTTAATTTCCAAAGGGTGAAAAAAAGGGGTAATTTCACTTTATTCGCAAAAGCTTTTGAACACAATAAGCTATCCACTTAAAATTTTAAACTTAAGTATTAATGAGACTAGTTTATAGAAAAAATTTAAATCAAGTTCATCTATATCTCTTCCCCTTTTAGACCTATATTTTTATGGTCTAATTTGAGCTTAAAAAAAATTAAGGAATAAAGTTAATGGTCCAACTTATATATGGTCAATTGAAAGATAAAAGAATAACCTTTAAGATGATATATAATATTAAGTTATGACACTTTTGGTTTTTTAATAAATTTTACATCAAGTTTTTATTATTAGATATCTATTTATTTCTTAACTTTTTTTCATTTCAAGCAGTAATTACCTTTCTAAATTTCGACTTGTCTTACCCGAGTTGTAAATGAATTAATAGCGCTTTAAATTTCTTCTATTAGAACTTTTTCGATCGCAGATTTTATTTCTTCAATAAAATCTGGGCGACTGATAACTTGCTTACATTCATTCTTTTAACAAAAACATTCCATAGGAAGTAGTCATATGGATTTAAATCAGGGGAGTTTGGGGGCCAGACACTCTTTTCCATGAACATATGGAGATTATTTCTCCAATAGGCTTGGGATATATTCGCTGTATGAGGCTTTGCACCATCTTGTTTAAAAAGCCATCTGTGTGAGCCACATAAACGATTTCCTTCTTGCCTTGCCATAGATAAAATACGTCGCTTGTAATATTCAGCATTAATAGTTTCACCTTTTTTTTAAGATTTAATTTAATTCTACTTCAAAAATTTTTAAGTTAAATTTACCTTTATCGTCAAAATATGGTTTTAAATTTTACTGTTAATGTTTAATCGGATCTACAATTGATAACTCTTTTTGGTGTATGAATTCATTTTAAGACAAACATTAAAAAAATTCAAGTCTTACAAAATTCAGCAGTTCGATTAAACATAAACTGAAATATGATATTCCTTCCAATATTATGCATCATCAGGCACTTAAGAAACTTGAACTTCTCGAATCGACTTTTTGGATTGAGCGAAAGATATGTAGCGGGAGGACTACGTCATTATGTTCAATTGGTTGTCAAACTGGTTAATGAATATAAAGCAGGTTTTGAATCGAGAAATGTCCATTGTGTAATAACTATCTTACTATCATCTTTCTTTACTGAGCTGATCAATACTTCATTTTTCAGCTGTCATTATTTACAAATTGTCTATTTTGATTGTCTTTTATATTTTATTTTAACTTATTTTATTTTATTTTTATCTTATCTTTTCTTAACAATTTTATTTTATTTATTTTTTAATCTGAAGGAGCTTTAGCTCTGTACAAAAAAATTAAATAATAATAATAATTATCACATATAATTTTGAAAACTAGTCTTCCACCCAGCATTGTAAATTTAAAAATAAATTTCGATTAGATTGATATTTACCAAAAAAATATACTATGAATCAAAAAATTTATTCTAAATTCAAAACCATATTTTTTGCATAAAATAAACACAGGTAAAAATTTTATGCCTTTTTTTAAGACACTCAATTTTTGACATTTAAAAAAACAGAAATATATAATGATAAAACAGGCTAATAAGAAAAATACTTTTAAAATAATAGGATCATGGTGGGTGTCTCGTGCTTTTGGAATAAAAGTAAATTTTTGTCCTTTTCCCAAGTAACATAAAATGATAATTTGAATAAAATTAAAACTATAAATGCATTTAATACTATCAATTCTTGGATAAAAAATCGATAAAATAAGCAAAATATTTTGAAATTTTATATTTCTAAAGCAATAGATAAACAAATGTGCACAATAGACCTTCAAACTAATTTATTAAGTGAAAAAAAAAATAAAAAAAGAAATTATTTTTGTCTATTTTATTTTTTTTTTTTTTTTATATTTTTATTGGTATTTTATTTGGCAAATTTTATAATTACTTTTGTTCAATTGTAAATATACTAGTAATTTTAATAAGAGTACTGGAGGTCCACGATTGACGCTCCAACTCCCAAAATCGCCCTAGTTGCGGCTTTCTTATTTAATTAAATAAATAAATTTCTAAAGCAATGTGTTGATCACGTGATCATCACTAGGCATTGCGAGATTAAAAAAAAACGCTACCAAAAGTTAACCTGATTATGTATAGTTATTATTTTAATTTAAAATAATAATTAAAAAATATGATAGCACTCCCATTATTGTTTTTCTATGCTTAAATAGAATAAAATTTGTTTTAAATTTTTTATTGTGAAAATTATCAGCTGCATTTGAGCATTTAAAATAAGGTCAAAATATTTAATTCAATAGGTTTACTTTTTGTTTTTGAAAATTTATTTAAAAAAATTCATTAAGAGCTGAAAAAAAAACGAGCAAAAAAAAAATAAACTTTTTTATTCAAAATATTTTCAAATCTATAAATAAGTCTTAGATTGACCCCCGATAACAAAAAAAAAAAAAGAAACAAAAAATCATTAATTTGTACATGACCAAATTTAACCCTTAATAAAACGAGTTTTACAAATCAACCGTAATAGATTTAAAAAAGTCATGTATAAGTCGAATGAAAAAAAGATCGGTAAAAGGATTAATAAAATCGGAACATTTCTTCTATTTAACATTATTTTACAAGCTATTAAGAATTTAATAAAACTTATATAGAAGTTGAAAAAAAATTACTCAACTCATGATCGCTGGTCAAATCTAAATCACTAAGCGATTTTTTTAATCCATTTAACCGACCATTCTCGGCATTACTTTGTCGACTCGGCTCGCCATCATGTTCCATCGGCTCATCCTGCTCATTTCTTTTTCTACAAACTAAAAACTTGGGCTCTTCTTCATTTTCGCTTTGATTCAAAGCCAAATTCCAATCGTTGGTAAACTGTTGCTGCTCATCGGGACACTGCTGGTCCTTGAGAGGCCCGCGTCGCTTTGAGTAATCGTACATGAGATACTGGGTCGTGTTGTACGGAGCCTTGAGCTTGTTTGTTTGAGTGTTGAAAAATTTGTATCGATTGTAGCCTTTTGGATGGTTTGGCTTGGAATATTTGTAATTTTGGATCTGTTGCGGTCTTGGTTGTGTCTGAAAGTGGTGGTGTGCATGAAAGTTGTGATAAACTTTTGGCTGATTGACTATGACTAAGCGTGGCTCGTTCTTGGTCACATTGATTGTCAACTCGTTCCGAATCTGGTTATTATTAAAGTTAGAACTAAATTGACGAAAAGAATTATTAAAAAAATGAGGTGGATTAAACTTCTTTTTAGCCTGGTTTTTAGGCAGCATTTTTTGCATTCAAATCTTGATTCAGTGTTCTAGTTTAAATCTAAAAATTGAAAAAATAACTGCAAATAAACAAAAATGAAAAAGTACTTTATTTATTTAATCATATTAAATGCGCAATTTGACCCTAGCTAAAGTGGAGCCTTGAATTTGGCTAATTTTGAGTGCTAAAGTCACGTGATCAAACAAAGCAACAATGCTTGTCAAATCGACCGAAGCATTAATTTTTTAAAAAAGAAAAAAATTTTAAATATAAATAAAAATTCTCCAACTCTTCACATTTATTTTAAACTAACAAAAAAATACAATAGTTAATTCATTCAATTTCAAATTCATGCAAATTAAAACCAATTTTTAAGTTGATTTTGCTAGTGAGAATAATAAATTTTGCTCAAAAATAAAGCTAATATATGTGTGTCTAGACATTGGAACCTAAAAGTCAGAAATGAAAAATTTCCAGCCCGATTACAACCTCTAAACCTAAGGTGAAAAATATTTTTTTTTCTTCCTAAAATGGCTTGAAACGTCAATTGCTAATGAAAATAGAAATGAGTGTGTGTTTTTTTACATACATTGCCATTATATATGTGTTCACTTGAATTTTAACATCGAGTTTGGATTGAGATGAGAGAATTTTTCAAACAAATTTGAAATAACATAAAAATTAATATTTCGTTTTTTTTGGAATATTTTAAAATTTTTATTTTTTATTTTAAAGACATCTTTTTACAATTCTTGAAAGCTTTTCTTTTGTCTTATTGTATTAGTATCAAACTAAGTTTATTTATATCAAATTATAATCAAAGAAATTCTTGTTTATTCATGTCAATAAAAAATTTCATAATTAAAAAATAATTTTTCGTCAAATTTAGAGTGCAGAAATTTAAGAACAGTGTTGGGACAAAAAATAGCCAATTTCATTGAACTATTTGATGAAATTACAATGCTTCTATTGATAAAGCTTGTTTCATCATCACTATTTTTTAATTTTTCAGAAAAGATGGTGCTAGTTAATTTTAATATATTTTTGTTTTTACATAGATAAAATCTGATATTTTTGTTAAGCTACACTTTTATATTTGAGTTAAATGAATTGAAAATTGAATAAATTTGCATTTAAATTGTGTAGTAAATTTTAATTGAATTTTTTTTTAACATGAAATATTATCTTATTTAACCTAGAGTGATTAGTATAAAAAATAATTTGTGTCAATTTTTTTTCTTATTATTTTAAGTTTGCTTTTGATAAAAAAATAAACTAAAATTTTCCTAAATAAAATATTGATCGGAGAATACTTTAAATCTGATAAAATTAAATTTAAGATGAAATTTTGCATAATCTTTTAAGCTAAATTATATTAGAAAGATGTTTTTAAAATTTATTGAAATTTCGTGGGTAATGATAAACAATGTGATAAGGCCTGTGAATTAAACAAATGATGGGTTTTTGATTTATTTTTTAATTTTATTTTTAAACAAATGAAGTTTATAAATATTTTTAAAAATATTAATTTAAAATTTTTATTATTACATTGTCATCTCTTCGTTGAAATAGCATTTCACCTGCAAAATCAATTAATCCATGCTTTCGGGCACGCAACAACAAACCAACCACCTTATTAGATATTTTGTTGTAAATTTCGAAAAGTCGACCAAACTCAATAAATGAAAATCCATCTCGATCAATTGAACCATTCAATTTTATCACCTTTATGATTAAATACAAACAAGTTGATACAACTTCTAAAAATCTCGTTTTATACCTCAAGCAATTCTAGAACTTCGTTGCTTATATGATTATGTGCGTTTGTACCCCTTTTACGAGTCTTTTCATTAATTGAAATACCATAATTTGCATCAGCTTTACTTTTTTGACAAAATTTATTTAATGATAAAAGTTCTAGCTGTTTTAATTTAAGTACTTTGGCTTGGTTGAGTCAAGATTTGATCGAATTATTTTCCAGTTAGAGGAAAATGGATTTGTGAGATTTTTTTCCTGGTTAGACTTGATCAAATCGTCGAAATATTTAATTCGATTGCTACTGTTCATGAATGTTCAAGCGATCATTATATTAATTAATCTATAAAAAAATTTTAAAACTCAAAACAAATAAAATTGAATATTTTTTTATGAAATTTATTATTAATTGTTATTATTTTTTTCTAAAGTTTACAGGGATTATATATTAATTAAAAATTTAAAAAATTCAGGTGATTAGTAATTAGGTGTTCTTGCATGTAAAAACATTTATGTCTGTTGTTTTAAATCTGTTTAAGATTCTAGAAATTTTAGGTTTAAATTTAACTTTTTTTGTTTCAATTCTAATTTAAGAAGTTCATCATAATTAAATATTATGAGGCTGCAGCTTCAAAATCTTTTGGTGAAATTTATCTATATAGTAAGAAACAGGGTATTTTTTCGAAAATTTTAAAACTCCAATTTAACATTATTTGTTTATTTTCAAAATTCCTATTTTGAAAATTATTTTTTATAGAAACTTTTCAATGTAAAAGATCAATCAAATCTTAATTAATAAAACAAAATTAAATATTAATAAAACCATTTTTTATTAAATTTAGTTTATTTAGCCTTTTTTGACCAACTGCTTAAGTCAAGAAAAAAATGATTTAACATAATTTTAGACAAAATTATTGAGAGCGGTAATTACAATCTAATTTCAAAAATTATTTTCTTTTTTATTTTTTGGATTTATGTGACAATAAATGCAATTGAAACAAGATTATTAATTGTTATGATCAATAATAAAAAATTTTTAAATCTAACTTTATTCAATATTATGAAAATTATTTCAAATAAATACTGCAGTATTTTTAAATTTCTTTCTTAAAAAATGAAATTCATGAAAATAAAGCTGATTATATATATATATATATTTTTATTTTTTAAGGACGAGTAAGGCTATTGTTTAAAATTAGCCTTGATTATATACTGTCAAGAGTATCACATGACTAATTTAGAAATAAAAAAATTGAATGTATTAATTGAAATTTAATAACGAAAAATAAACAAAAATTAATGTTTTTATTAAAAATTAACTTAAAAATTATTTTATTCGGAACCGATCTATCTGTCTCGATAAAAAAAAATTTACAAAAAAGGGCCAAAGGAGATTTGACGAAAAAAGACCATAATGACAAGACAGAAATATATATGTATATTTATATATATATATATCTATTTATTTATATTAATAAGTATAAGTGACTGTGAGACTTGGTTAAAAGAACCTTTTTTCATATAGAAGTCGATAAAAAGTTACTTAACTCATTCTCGTTGGTCAAATCCAGTTCACTTAATGACTTTTTTAACATTAACATTTTACCATCTTGGTCCTTAGATAAATTATCTTTTCGTTTAATTTCTTGTGAATCATCAGTTCTTTTCACCGAAAAAAGATTTCTTAACAATACTAAAGTCGGATCATTTTCGTCGGTTTGGTTCAGAGCTAAATTCCAATCGTTAGTAAACTGTTCTTGCTCGTCAGGGCACACTTGATCTTTTAGAGGGCCTCGTCGCTTTGAATAGTCATACATCAAATACTGTGTCGTATTATATGGAGCTCTTAATTTATTCACATTTATAACTCTATGTCTATTTTTATTTTTCACCATCTTTGACTTATAATACGGTTTTTGGTTATTAATATTATTATTAAACTTATCTAGTCTAATGTTATTTTGACTCGTATTTATCCTAAAATGGTTACGATTTTTATTGTGACTATTAAAATTATAATAAGTACTGAACTGACGTGGTTTATTATTTAAAAAGTTTACCGATGACCAATCTTGAGAATGTGTATTCGAGTAATTTTGTACCGCGTTTGGTGTGTGAAACATGTCAAAATTTTTTGCTTTAAATTGAAATTGATTAATTGCTATTCTGTCTTGAGTATGATGAAATTGATTGAATGACTTGTGCTTTTTCTTCTTGTTAGTCCAATTACGTGTCTGCAGGTTATGAACTGGTGAAAGAATACTCATAATTCTTAGTTTCATTCAGTTTTAAGTTCAAAGATGAGAAAAATTTATTTTCTATCTTTTTGTTTGATTATTTCGTTCTATATTCGGGCTATATAGAAGAAAGAGGGAAAGAGTTTTTTGTTTATTGGGCGTTCTGTAGTTTTGCTAGTTTTGGAATTTTTTTAAGAATAAATTGAAATAAAACTTAGCTATTTATAGCACTTTTCTATTTAGTCAAGAGGACCAGTCATATAGAGCTAGCTTGATTTGGTTGGTTAGAAAAATTTCCAATAAAATTCTCACAATAGACTATCAACACTAGCCTACAAAGACTATGATATTTTAGGAAAAGTTGAATGTTAAGCAATACATTTTGTTTGTTGAATTTTGTTTAACGAATCAAATTTAGGATAATAAATTACGTTGCTTTTAGAACAGAGGGGTTTCCAAGAGGTCCTAAAACAATTTTCAAGATGAACCCAAAATTATTTCATTCTAGATCCTCCTCTAAATTTATTAAATAAATTATTATAATTAAACATTCAAAGCCTCTAATGATATATTCAAATCTTTCTCTTTTGAATTTCTCTAAATCACTTTCATAAAGGATATCGCATAGCAACTTATAACCTTGAACATGATCCTTACCTTAAACCTAGTTAAACTCATAGCATAAAATCAAAAATATTTGCCAAAAAAGCTTATGACATTATTATGCTAATGTAATTCAACACAAGAAAAAGTCAATTTTTTTGTTGTTTAAATCATATATTCAGCTTGTGAACTTAACTAGACAGTTCTCAAATTTATTTTTCATCTGAAAGACTTGAATATTTTTTTATATAGTGAAACAATTTTTTTGGGATTTTTTTAATTTAAGCTTTTAACTCAATTTAAGTAAATTTTAATTATTTATAATATTTTTATGATCAAAGGTTGTGATCAAATGTAAATAAATGTCAAGGTCAATTTTAATAAATTCAGGAAATTTAATGTTTGCTCAGATTTTTTTATATTTTTATACAAAATAGTGAGCATTTGAACATAATGCATGAATGTTAACAACAAACACGATTTAGTCCTTTTTAATTTATTTTTCGCATCATTAGTTTCTGTATGCGAAAACTTGGTCAAAAATTAATTAAATCGTAAAATTCAAAAAATCGGGTTTCAATGCAAAGCGAGTGAGAGAGAAAGAGAAAAAAATAATTGCAGAAATTGTTTAGAAATAATGGCATTTAATTTTTTAAATCTGGGTTAAAATTAGCATAATATATTGCAACAAACAAATTGAAAATCCTTTTGAACAAAAATAAGAAGCCCAAATCAAAAACTACTAATTTTAAATAAAAATCTTTGAGATATTTTAATAAATATTTTGCTAAATTGTACTAGATCTACAAATATTTGACAATTACTTTAGAAAAAAGCATCGATTTTCACTTGAATTATCCAAATCTAATATCAACTAAATCTTTTTAAAACAGAAATAATTCAAGTTTTAAGAAAATCTTTATTGATACTTATGACGATTGAATCTTTTCATAATTAATAATTTTATAATTTATAAATCGATTATTAAAATTTAGCAAATGAAAGTTTATCGTTCACGTGACCCATTTTTTCTTAAAAATTCACCATTTAAGATGATTTGAGAAATTCCGATCATTCCAGATGACATATTTTTAATTAAGATTTTTTGCTTAAATTTCATCATATAAATTAAAATACCAAAAATTTGAGCCTATATTTTAAATTTAATTTATATAATAAATTATTATCAATGAATAATTGATAATTTAATAGTATGATTTTTAAATAGTGATAAAATAATCAGAAAAAAAATTTATTTTTTGTCAAGCTTGGCATTTTTTTTCAAAAATTTTATTTAACCGTAAATTTATTCATTATTATTCTCAAAAATTTTAAAATTTCAACTCAATTTTATTAATTATTTAAATCGTAGATATAAAAAATTAAAATATTAATTTCATTAATCAAATACTATCCAGAATCTCCAACTTTTTTGAACATATACACTATTAAAAATTTCCAATTAAAAATGAATTTTTAGCTCTCTTTATCTGAATATGGAAAAAAAAATTTAAAAGCTCCGAGAACCAACTGCTAAAATTTATTTTTTTGAGTCCAAAGCCTGTATAAAAATAGAAAAATCAAAGTTTTTATTCAATAAATAATTTTGTAATTCTTGAAAGCTCTACCTTTCAGTCACTAGTGCATAATTAAAATAATATTTCTAATTATAATTTTTTTTTAGGTCTAATTAACTGAAATTTAATTTTGATTTTGAGTGGATTCAATGAATGTTTAATCAAAATAATTTTATTTCTATTTTTATTATTAATTGTCCTAATTTTTAAAATTAATGAGGTAAAAAAACTCAATAAATACTGCTCCGAATTTAGATTTAAAAAAATTCTTATTTTCAATCAACCCAAACTAAGCTCAAAGAACTTAAAGCATAAATTTCTGCAACGAACAATAATAATTAACAAGAAAGAGCGATTTCAAAAAATAATAATTTAAAGTTTATTTAATTGTACAAATACTTCCCATTTAATTGGGGAAGGCCTATTTATTTTTTAGTTTTTCAAAAGAACAGTTGAACAATTAAATATAGAAAAGCTTCAAAATTCAAATAAAAATATTTGCCTCTAGTGCTTAATTAAATTAAATTAAACAATTTTTTATAATCAAAACATTTTTAAAAATATTATTATTAATTAAAATTCCAAAAACTCAACAAAAAGTTAAACAAAAAAAGCCTCTTAATTTATTAATTGATAAACTTGATATTATTTTTTAACAATTAACAATAGTTGATTTATTTCGCATTTTTTAAAATATAAAAGCGGCTGATAAATATTGAATTAATTTTTACAAAAACTCACCTCGCTAGCATACCTTGCCAAACTGTGATTTTTGTTTTAGAGCTTTTAGTTATTCTAAGCTATTTTCCATTAATTGGAAATAATTTAATTTTAAATATTTTAGATCTATTTCTTTTAAAAAAGCTTAATTCAGAAACATCGGGACAAAATTTGGCACATTTATTGAAACATGTTACCAAAAATAACCAAACTTTCACCAAAGACGATTGGGATAAAACGATGAAAGAATATTTAAAATATATTTATTTATTCAAATTTATGAATAAGAATATCTTAATTTCCAAAAGTTCTTATCAATTAATTTATCAAATTTAGCTCTATTATTAGTTAATATATAGACTAGTATTTAGTCAAACTAAAACCAATGCCAAACAATGTCTAGAGTTGATAGAATTTTAGCTGGTTTAGCTACTTATAGTGGAAGAGACGCATGCATTCGGATCACATCATATATTTTCCTATTTCTCTACGGATTGCTTATTGATTTGGACCAAAAAAATCCAAGAAATAATTCATGGCTTGTTCAAAATTTACTTTTGTTCTTCTCGATTGAAAAATTGGTTCAAGTGTCACTCTCATTCAGAGTTTTGGCAAAACAATTTGCCACTACGCGTATAATAGTTCGATTCTTTGATGACTTACCCACCATACACCAGTTCTACAAACATTACATAAAAACTTTTAGAACGCAAACGGATAAGAACAAAAATTATATTCCTTTGGTAAGTTTTAAATTAAATTATAATAAAATATTTTAAATTTTTTTGCTTAAATCTATATTAGGTATTTATCTTAAGTTTGAAGCTTTTACTTACTTTTAAATCTTCATATTAAACTGTTTATCAATACGAGATAAACATTTATTTAGCGTTGTTTTTAAGATTATCGAAAAATGGCAGCTAAAAATAAAAATAGCCCAAAAGAGGAATCTAAACCGGTTCCAGCGGAACCTGTTAACCAGGAAAGCTATCTCCTACAAAAGTTGTCTATAATAACAGATAATTTGGAAACATATCAGGGTCGGGACACTGTCATAACTCTTCTGCATTATATAGCTCTAATTATTGCTGATCTCTGCACCTATTTTCGGTGGGCCAGGAAAAAAAAATTAAGCAAATTATTTGTTAATATGTTTATTCAACTATCGAGTTGTCGTGTCATGCTAAGAATATTTGATGACTTTAGCGCCATTAGAGAGTATTACAGGTTTTATAAAAATGAAAAATTAAAAGTTAGACTGGTACAAATTTTATTTTATTTTATTCAATTTTTTTTTATTTAAGAAAACAATGAATCCCTATGTGAAATGGGTGACTACAATAAATTTAATTTTTTGGATTTTGTACAACCCGTTTGAGCATTTGGGATGGCTGGGCGAGCTTAAGGTTATTGATGTGGACCACGAGTCCTGGTATTTTTACACAAATATCGCTTGGGCCGGTGGACTTTTTACTTCAGTTTTGCTTAATTTTAATGTGGTAGTTTTATATTATATGCAAATGGAAAACAAAGCTAAGAGAGAAGATGACAAAAATTTTGAGTAAATGACATAATTATTTTATTTAAAATTTTAATTAAACTTTTAATTATAAAAAAAACTAGTTCTTCCAAAATAATTAGCAAGACACAAATGACACAAGCAGCTACGATTGCTTTTAGGGATTTTTTGGACTGGTCAATTGCAATACATTTTATGCCAGATGGATTTTTATGGTCTGGCAAATTGCACTATTATCAAGTGGGTTTGATTGGAGTTTGCTCTTCATTCTGTCGAGTACATACTTATGTAATAAATAGACAATGAAAACCGTCCTTATCGAAACTTTTACCCTGGCAAACTAATTATCATTAGTTTTAGTTAATTTACTATTTATTTAAAATAAAGTTTATTTTGAATTTTTTTTGATTTTGCTTAATTATTTCTAAAATTCATAAATTATTTTCAAAGACAAATTTTAACTCTTCTATTAGAAAATTTTAAATTCTATTTGATTTAAATTTTTTTTCTATTCATCTAATACAATCTTCAAAATTCAACATGGATAGTGTTTATATAAGAGATTCGAATTTGGTCGATATTGTAGATAAAGAATGGATAATGGACAAAATACCTTTTGCTGATATAAATGTTCCATTAGACGAGCTACCAGACAACGAGTTAAACGAGCTAAATGGACAGATTGCTCAAACAGCCAAAGAATTTGAAATGAAATGGAACGAAACCGGCCTGGCTCAAACATGGGTCATTATAAATCAATAAAAACTAAAACTTATAATTAATTTTGGACAATTTAAAATTTGCTATTAAAATTTTTTTCAAAATGTTTGTTTTAAATTTTCAATTTGTCTATAATAATTATTGATATTTGAAGAGTTAATATTTATTTTAAATTGGATTAAGTGTGACGACAATCGACCAAAAAAATTGAGCAAAGAGGAAATTTCAAAAGTAATTTAAATGACGCAATAATAATTTTGCTTTAGTGATTTACTGTTGCCTTGGTTCTTAAAACAAATAAAATACGAAATTTTAAGAATTAAAATTTTTATTAGATAAATTTTAAAACGCTTCGATTTGGTTTTCTTTTGAGACTTAATTTTTTGATGGTGCCAGAATAATTTTAATTATTTAAATTAATGTAATATGGTACATTATTTTAATGAATACAAAAAAAGTTTTCCTATTTTTTTTAAAGTTTGATATAGATGCTATTTATTTACTTCATTATTAAGAAAAATAAATGAAATTATTTTATTTTTAAATTTAAAAATGGTTTTTCAATTTTGAAATTTTACTCTGAATAAAGAAATTAAATTATTTACAAAAAGCTAAAAAGAAAAAAAAAGAATTTTTTTAAAATTTATTTTTGTCTAAATTAATTAATAAATAAATAAAAAAATTACTTAAAAAAATAATGCTTAAATGAAAATTTATCTTTTTGCTTTGATAAAAAAATTCTTCGATAAATAAATTAAAAATTGTTCAAATTTTCTTGTTAACAATATTGAAATTAAACAGATTTTTATATTTTAAGTAAATACTAGTCAGTTCGTTTTCAAAAAGAATAAATTTTTTAATATCTTTTGATAGTGGTAGTTTACTGACATTTTTTCGATTGTACTCTTTCATTGAATTTTTTATCTTTATTCGGCAAAGATTTGTTAATCTAAGTGGAAAAACTTGTTCACTGTTCTCTCTGATCATGCTCAGAGTATTTTGGTAATAATTTTTTTCCAAGTTGTACTCATTGTGGTCCATTGGGCAGTCAATTTGCTTGTTCACGAAGCGTTCATACTCCACATAGTCTCTTTGAGTGAATAAACCTGCCAAAATGTAAGCTTCGAAAAGAAGCAATATCATTTCGTTTAGTTCTAAGGCCCTGGTAATATGTTTCTTGAGAACTTGATTCTCTTCATGTGAACTTGACTGAGTGTAATAGATAACATACTCTAAATGATAGAGAGTGTACATCATAGCCAAAAAGTAATTTAAATACTCAATTCGACTTGATCCAAACTTGGTTGAATCGTCCAATTTATACTTGTATATAACCAGACAGTTCCACAAAATATTATCTTTGTAATTGCTGATTAAGGAGTCATAATTGAGAAAGACTTGGGTCTGATAATTTTTTTTCAAATTGAGAATCATGTCTATCTCGATGGGGCTGAATTCATTTAATTCGCGAATACTAAAAATATCAAAATAGAATGGCATTAGGAACATGCCTACTGTACACGGAAGTAGTGAGTTATCTCGCAGAAATTTTCCATGAAGCGGATTATTCTGGTAATGTGCCAACAATTTGGATATTTTTCGCACTACTGAAAAATTATAAAAATTATTGTCATTTGAATTAGGACTGGGCATTTTGACCAAGCGAGTGTAAGCAAACACATCAAATGGACATTTGATACCATTGGCAAAATTTTTTTCCATTAAAAAAACCAAAGTATCTTTTTTAATTAGATTTAAATGACTAAGATTGTATTTTAGAAAATTTGATCGGTCAATTTTCAGTATCTCTGTGTCATTTTGTGATGTTTGTAATTTTTCCAAATCGATTGAGTTCAAATTTTTACAAATTTGGTCAGATGAATCGAAGTTGGACCTAAGATTCAATGAAACATTTTTGATCGAAATGGATTTGGAAAGCTCGAGTCTGAAGCACTCATTTAGATCGTCTGGTGCCATTCGGCATCTCTTGTTCTTTATTTCTGCATCCTCGTCAGCATTTGGAAAATTCAGAAGACGATTTAACACCGCATGTTTCCTTTTATCTTGGCTCATTTCTAAAACAATAATTATTTTAATATGTTAATTTTTATTAAGATTAAAAAAAATAGTTAATTTATTTATGAAGAGTTTGGCAGTTTTTTGTGCTATCATGATGAGACTTTGACATTTTTAGCTGATAAGATTATGAAAAATTTATTGGAAAAATTATTTATTTTCTAAAAAAGCGAACACCAGTAATTTAATCACTTTTGAACAAAACTCAATTACTAAATTTAGAAAAATATTCTTAGCAAATTTTAAATTTTGTAAAAATATTCCAAGTCAATTTCTCAATTTCAAGTCAAAGTATAAATTTATTAATTAATTTTTGGTCACGTAGAAAATAATGTGACGCAGAATAGCATCAAATTTAAAAATGGATTAGTTTACTTTGAATTGAAAAAAAGGTTTCTAATTAGTGCTGTTTTGATCTTCTCGAAGAATCTCTAAACAAAAAATCCACAAGATAATTAAAATTTACTCTATTAATCAACTTTTTATGATTATTTATTTTTGAAAATAAGAATTTTGAATGAATGATACCAAGTTAGAGAGTCGGAATATTTAGAAAATGGCAACTAAACTTTTTATTCGCGAAAAATAGAAAAGTACTTGATACTCAAAATGCATAAGCTAGAAAAAAAATAAATAAAAATGAAATTAAGCTTTAAAAACAGTTTTTTTTTCAATTATGAGAATTCATCGCTGATTTTTTCGACTAAATAATTTAAATTTTTAAATTTTTACTTTATAACTCTTTTGAATTAGATCAGAAATATTTTTAGAATATTTTATTTTTACTACAATTAAAATAATTTTTTTAAGTAACAATATAAATTTTAGCTAAATTATAATTTTTCTTTATAATAAAATATAAGAAACTAGAAATTTAAAAATTTAGTAAGTCAGAGTTAACTTGTTGAACTTAAAAAAAGTAAGCTGATTTTTCTCAAAAAACTTCTATGAAATTTTGGTATCTGCTCGAAAATTTTAATTTTAATTTGAAAATTTAAAAGAACTAGTTGACTCGCAAGACACATTGACAACGCAATTATTATTTATAAATATTCTAGGGTCAAGATGATGGATATTTTTCAAGCTAAAAGCCACTGAGTGTTCTATTAAAATAATTTTATGCTTTTTATTTAGAACATAAACTACAAACTTATTAAAATATTTGCTAAAAATCAAGAACAAATAAAATTTAATTCATCAAGATGAAAAATTTAGCTATTTTATATTTGAGTAAACAAAACCTTAAACAAGATTCATGATTAAATTTTTATTTTAGCTTAAAAACTTTTTGAAATTTTATCAAGAACTAAAAGATTTAGTGCCAAAAAAAATTGTGTTAATAAAATTAAATAAAATTTTTCACAAATTTTTATCACAGTTATTTAGATTGTGCTACTTAGTTTATATTTGAATTAGATGTGAATGCAGTTGCGCTGCACATGGAGTAAATTTTGTATTGTTTTAACAAAAGAGAATTTTATTTGTAAATTTTTTCTCAAAATTTTTCAATATTTACCAAAAACTTAGCCTCGCTTTATGGGTTCGAATCATGTAACGGATGGTAAGAAGAAAGTTTATGTTAATTTGAAAAAAGGAAAAAAATCTTAGTGGTCTTATGATCCATGGAAATTAAGTAAATTTGTTAAATTATTGTGCGCTTTTTATCAGTTTTTCATAAAAACATATAGAGATATAGATTGTGAATAAGTCAAATTTTGTTCATTGAAATTGATTTGAATTTTTAGAGAAATGAATCAATAAAATGTTTAATTAACAAAAACTTTATTGGTTAAGTTGAAATCTCATAATGAAAAATGAGTTTATATTGCTTAGTTGAAAAATTTTTTAAGCATAATTTTAATTTTATCTTAATAGAAAATCAAAAAACCTAAAACAATTATAAAAAAATAAATATACAGGGTTGATGATTAAAAAATTTAACTATTTACTTAAAGCTCATTTTTCCTAAATGCAGCATTCAAGTTTAAATTCATAATGTAATTTGAATATTTCTTTTTTATCGTTGAAAAAAAATATCGCAGTAATTAATCATCTTAAAGAAAAGGTGAATTTATAAAGCGAAATTTTTTTAGTAAATTCTACTGATAAATTTTTCTTGATGAACTCAATCATTAATTAATTTGCGCAAATAAAAAATTAATTAGGAACCAAAAATTTATAATTTATAAAGAAATTTTGTTAAAATTAATTCTTTGTCTTCAAGTTCTTTTTATTAATCAAAAAAATTACATTTATTTACTCTAAAAATAATCTAGGAACATTTCCTAAACATTTATTTAAAAAAAAAAAACGTGAAAATTTTCTGTGCTTCTAGTACTAAAATGAAAATTTCAATTATTATCATGAATTATTTTGAAATGCTCATAATATTTTATTGCTGTAAGCTTCTAGATCGAGGACCAAATACTTCAGGTTATAATCAAAATTAATCCAAGATAAAAAATTTTATTAGTACTAAATGATATTAAAAAAAATTTCTTGAGGATAAAAACAGTTCACTTTAACAATTGTATAAAAAATATTTTCTTCAATTTTAACAATCAAAAATTTTTCAATAAACGCCATTTATAAAAATGATTAATTTAAAGTGGTAACAAGTTAAATACCGATTTCAAGTTTTTAATCTTTTTCAATATTCTAATAATAGACTTTAAAAAAATATACACTCTAAAATATACAATTAATTTTAATTGGTTTCAAAACTGTTATTTAGTAATGAACTACGCGCAGACTGATTGCTTGGCGAACGACGCGCAGTTTGTTTTAGCAAGTCAACTTCTTGCCTAATTTTGGTCAATTCTTTGATATAGCTGTCTTCCATTTTTTGATTTGACAAAGTGTGGTCCATCACTTGAAAATTTAAGCATAAAAACTTAAAAATTTATAAAAATTAATTGTACTTTGCATATTATCATGTATGACTTGCATATTGTTTACAAGCTTGGTCAAAATTTGCATTCGTTCCAACTCTGAACAAGAACTCAGACATTGTACAGAGTCACATAGATTAACACGATTGTCACTTTTTTAAATTAAATTATAAAAAAAATCCAATTCAAATATTACATACCCGATTTTGTCAAGTACTCCCGTTGACATCTGAATCAGGCGAATGCACAAACGCTGCAATGTAGATTGAAGAATCTTTTCGTAAGTCTACAATAATAAAATGTCATTTTTTTATTAATCTGATCAGCTGACAGAATGACTAAAATTTTTTTAAAAGAGGTTTGATAAAATAACTTAAATTTTGAAGTTAATTTAACAATATGAAGTACCTGAATTCAAAAAATTCTTACAAAAATTTACAAATTTAAATTAAAGCGAAAAAGATAAATTGATTTTTTTTTAATTTTTAATAATTAGGACCTTTTAAAAATTTTGAATGATGGATTTTTATTTTTTGTTAACATTTCAAAAAATGCTAATCAAAATTTAAAATTTCATGATTATTGTTAATCTCGAAATCAGTTTCGAATAAAAGGAAATTTAAATTTAAATCTGAACATCAATCACTGGCATGTAAAATCAGTACATTATTAACTAATAAATATGCTGGATAGTTTAATAATCAAAAAATTCAAAGAAAATTACCGATCAATTTATAATTTATTTCAGAATAAATGTTTATTTAATTTAAACATCAGTCAAATTCTTTAACATATCTTGAAAAAAATCATCATTATAGTTTGGTTTAAATGTCGATTTAATTGAGATTTAAAATTAAAAAAAAAACGAAAAAAAGAAATAAGCCTCTTAGAATTCAGAATAATGGTAAGTTCCATTTTTTTAAAATTTAATAAACTATTTATCATCAAAATCAAATAAAAATTAAATTCAAAAATCGCAAAATGGATAAAAATAAATATTGGAGATTATGTACTAATTTAAATTTTATTTAGAAAAAGATAATATGAAAATTATTGTAACCAAGTATACTTATTCATTATTTTTTATACCATTTTCCAATTTTTTAGATATTTAAGTATTTTATTAATATTTATTATTTTTAAAATAAAGCATAGAGTAAAAATAAAATTTGAGGCTAAATAATTACAAAAATACAGGTAAATAAAACTAATTTTGAGTATTCTGTTGTAAGATTTTAGAAATTTTGTTTTTTTAGGCAGTTTAGATTTGATTTATAATTTTATTCAAAAAGTTATTTAAGCTTAATTTGGTTTAACAAAGTAAATTGAAAATGTCTTAATTGAATTTATTTGCTAATTTCAACACTAAAGAAATACGAAGTTAACTACTGAAAAACTTTGGTATGGCAAAGGTATAGGAACGAATTTTCTGGTCCGTTCTCATCACAT
>QEOQ01000192.1:265109-296102 GCA_010279815.1 Brachionus plicatilis
GCACGTTCCTGATACCTATTTTGAATTTTCAAGGGTATTCAAGGGGGCTAAAAAATAATATCAACCTTGATTCAGCTAATTCCGGTCATATTTCGCGGAAATTATTTAGATTTTTAATTTTTTATTCGCGAAAAAAAGCTTAATTAGAAAAAAAAAGACCAAAACGTTCTAAACTTCTTCTTCTATCAGAGTATGTGTTGTTTTTAGGTCTTTTAGATATCACTCGCCAACTTGTATCCATTTTAAGAAAAACTTATAAAAAAAGATGATTTTTAGCCCCCTTGTTGCAGCTCATTCCGATTATATTTCGTGGAAATACCGCGTACCGCGAAATAATATTTTTTTTTAATTTTTAAAAATGCTTAAATATTAATTCGAATAAGATTTGCTTCTAAAATTGTGAACAAATTTTAATTAAAAAAAATTTTTTTCACAATTAATTGCCTTCCAAATTTAAAAAAATATATTTCTGTCAAATTACGAACTTGATTCCAGCCTTTAAGAATCTTGAGTATGAAAAAAGATTGAATAGAATACAACATTCATCTTTGGATACGAGAAGAAGAAGAAGAGGCGATTTGATTCAGTTTTTTTAAATTGTAAACAGTCTAGAAACTGTTAAATTGGTAAGTGAAATCAGGTACGTTCAAAGAAATAATTTTATTTTGAGGGGTCATGCAAAGATAGTTACAAGAGAACTTATTAAAAAATTGTCCATCGCGGTTCAACTTAATCACAAACAGGGTTGTAAATGACTGGAACCGTTTACCAAAAAATATTGTTGAAGCAAATTCATTAAATTTCTTCAAAGCAAGACTTGATGAATGGTTTATGGTACAGAATCTGGGATGATTGCAAAGAACTGCCACAGCCTTACGGTTTAACTCGACTCGCTCGAGTCGCAGTTATTTTTACGATTACTACTTAATTAAAGATAAACATGTGACTTTTAAAAAGATTCCAAAATGATTAAATATAAATTAATTTGAAATAATGCTCAAAATTCTTTAATGCCACTTCTAATTGGATTCGTACACAGCTAACCCCCTTAAAAAAATAAAAAAAAAATACTTGATTAGAACTATCAATTTGTTGATGTGGCAGCGAATTATAAGAGGATTCGGACATTGAATCAAAATCATTGAAATCATTTGCCGAGTTGCTTGCTAATACTTTTTTATTTTCCATTTCTTTTTGCTTTTTTTCCTTGTCGGCCTGAACCGACTTGGCAGGATCATACATTTTTCTGCGCTGAAACGAATCGGGCAGTGACCTATTGGGCAAATTCAGCGATCCGGTCATCAACGAATTGTCACACGGACTAACATTGCGCGAAGTTTTTTTAACACTGTTCGGTCTGTTATTATTACCTTTAGGGCTCAGAGTCGACCGGCTCAGGCTTGAATTACGCGACAAAGGTGGATGCTGCGCTGGTTTTTTTAAAATTCCCTCTTTGGGATTTTTTTCCAGCGATTCACGCTTGGCCTTGGCCGACTGTTGCCGCAAATACAGGGTCCTGTTAGTGTATTGAATGCTGGTCGGTGCGGCGGAGTCGGACCCGCGCCGCTTCGGCTCCAGGCTCATGTTTTCCTTGGCTTTTTCTTGTATCCTAGCCCCGAGGCTTATTCCACTAGTGGCATTGCTTTTGGGACTGTTGAAGCCAGTTGACGAGTTGACCGAACTGGCCATGTCTCGGCGATTTTTGCGCATCTCAAAATTGGTAGCTTTGGAGTCATCTGTGCGGCTTGTGACCACTTCAGGCTCTTTTTTGCTCAAATTTTTGCTCACAAATGTGTTGCCAGTGGTCAGGCTGAACTCGAAGGCGAGGCTTTTTTTCGGCGTGCTGGCCTCTTCGTGGTCGTGGCCGTCGTAATCGACTGTAGCTCTGGTTGACACAGATTCAAGGTTGGGCTGGCAATTGGGAGTTGGCGAACTGGTGCCAGGTATTGTCCAAAATTTTGATTTGTTTTCGTTGGACAAATTTGTGGAAGAGCTTGACGCCGAGGACGAGGACAAGTTGTCTTGTTTTTTGATTTCCTTCATCAAATTGTCGGTGTCGCCCAAAAGTACATTGGTGGCTATGGTCCGCGATGAGCTGGAGTCCGGCTCCGAAATTAGATTATAGGTGCTTGTTTTGGTGAGTTTTGTGATCGAATGGGAGGAAGAGGTGTCCGAAGAAGTGTACGATCGATCAGCTATTTCGTTGCTTAGCGAGTAAGTTTGGTTGCGTACGCGAATGGTTTTTGTTTGCCTGCGTGGCGAGATTCTTTCCTTCTGGTCAATGTCAGGCCGATTAATGCCGAATTTTTCTTCTATCTGACACCTGGCTTGTTCCAGATCGATCAATTTTTTGCTGTTCAAAAGATCGTCTTCGATGGTATAGGTGCCTGTTTCGCTCACGACATCTTCCTTGTCTTCAGTGCCAGTCACCAGCGACTTGTAGCTGCTGGGCGACTCGCTCAGCAATTTTTCTATCAGATAGCTTTTGAATTTGTTTGGGCCATTGGCTAAATTCGAGCCGGCAGTCTCTTGCTGCTGATCTTTGTCCTCATTACTCATTAGGCTACTAAGAGTGTTTATCTAAATTGGAAAAATATTGGATCAAGCTTAGCCAGGTGTCATTAGATCTATGGGAATATTTGTTTATTTTTTTTTGTCGGCTAATAGCTCACAGAGATCTGATAAATGGCTCTGAGGGTCTTAGTAGAGATTTGGTATTTGAATAGGTCGATTCTGGGTAATTGACAATATTTTTTTTTTTGATTAAGACTCGGCGAAGAGAGGTGATTAGTAACCTATTGAAAATAAATTAAGAAAAAAATTTTTTTTTTTGAGTTTCTATATGAAATGGGATATAGCAAATTAAATAAAAAGAAAATTAAGTTTTTTTTATTCTTATGAATAATAAAAAATTTAAATTGTCTGCAATGCAGTTAACTCTGCAATTTATATTTTTAATTCGATTTTTAATCAATTGAATTGGATGAAATTTAAAATTAGACTAAAATATTTTTTATTTGAATACTCTTAAATGCGATCCTTTGAATATTCATGCAGAAAATGAAGATAACTACTCATAATTATTTAATTTTAAAAAATATTTTGTTAACTAATTTTTTTGAAAAATCGGCTATGCAGACATAAGGGTTTTAGCGAAGGCTTTTACCATGCGGACGATGTCTGGGTTTTTTCCAAAATTATTTTAAAAAAGTTTAAATTAAATAAAAAAAAATAATTCAATAAAGTGATAGACATCTTGGTGAAATTTTAAAAGCAGACAATTGAGAAATTTCAAAAAAAAAATTAAAATCAAATTAATTATTTTAAATAAATTAAAAAAAAAACCTAAATTGAAATTTGGAATCTTTTATTGCTATTAAAAAACCTATCGCATTTAAAATTTAATAATTTATTAAATAATTTAGAATTTTTTTTCCCAAAGACTTGGTTCCCTTAAAAAGCTAAAAAAATAATTTTTAACATTATTAATTTCAGCAAGATGTGGTCATTAATGTGCTAATTAAAAAATAATCATATCAAATAAACAAATATAAATTTTTTTTTAAAGAAATTAAAATTGAAATTTGTTTCTTCAATTATCCAAATTAGTTAGTTTAGCTAACTCATTTTTATTGGAATACACTTAGATAAAATGCTTCTTATCGATTTCAACAATCGTATTTCAAAGATTCTTATCTTTAAATAAATTTTAGATTTCTTTAGGGTAGTAAGATATCTTCTTAATACCCTGAGCCCAATAAAAAGGCTATTAATCATAAATCGCTTGATTAAACGAGATAAAATCCAGACAGTAGAAATTTTTAAGAAAAAAATACTTTTACCTGTACATTTGATTCATTGCATAATTAGATAAATTAAAAGCGTCTGTCAATTTTGGTAAATGAGTTTTGGGGTCAAAATTGACTGGTCCTACTGCTACATTAGCTTAATTAGCTACATTAGAACTTAAAATTTAGCTTCAAGATAAACAATCTTATTAAGATTTCACTAGTAAAGATAAAGCTTGATGCAAATGATATTTAAAGTTGAGAAGAATTATGCTAAATTATAAAGCACCTTTAAGAATAGAAGAAATTTTTATTGACGAGATAGCAGAGATCTTAAGCGCTCATAGCAAAAAAAATTCCATCTGATTACTCTAACATTTGAATTGTTTCTTCTAGGCTCACTTAGATTTCATAATGTTTAAAGTAATTGTCTATTTTTGCTATGTTTTTTTTGAATAAAAGTTTTCTTTCCGAATGGGCAAATTTCGAAATTCGAATATTTATTTGAATAAATTAAATTAATTTTCTTAAAAATCGTACTGAAAATTTGCATTTAAATAAAAAAAAAATTATTATTAATAAATTATTGTCCCTAATGAATTAGTCGAATGTTTATTTTAAATCCAATAATTGATATACATTTTTTTGGTATCAAACAAAAATAAAAAATAAAAGTTTAATTTAGTTTCTATAGTATTCGGTAAATATTGAGGTTAAGCAAATTATCAGAAAATTTGGTTGAGAGGTTTGGAAATGCCGAAAAAAATAACTAAATTCGACACGACAAAAACCCTTGATTAGAAATCTTTGTTTTTAAGCAATTAATTAGGGCTAATAAATTTTTTATCTTGGTGTATGAACTGAAACTTAACCTATTTAAAAAAAGCTAGTTAACCATCGAGTTAAGTCATTAGGCTAGTTTAATTGATATTTACAAAAAGATAATCTTTGTGTTTATATCAAACATAAGCGAAGGACTTAATCCGTCAAAAAATTGGGTCTTTGAACGGTGCCCATTACCAATTGATTTTTCTGGTAAATTTTTATTCAAGTCCTACAATTAATTATAAAATAGGATCTATCATTTTATTTTTTTAAGTATAAATAACTTGAATAATAAACACTTAAGGTTAAATACCTTATTTGCATTCATTACGTAATAGATTTTGTTTATTTATGATATGCTAAATTCTCAGAACATTAGCTACCATCTAAGAGCTATTAAAAAATTTTGTTTATATTTGCATAATTGTTACAATAAAATATTTTAAAAGTGAAAATCCGATTAAAAAATATACAGCTTATGATTTTGTATGAAAAAGAAACGATTTAGTTTTTATCGTTCAGATGCAATGCACCAAATTCTCAAAGAAAGTCAAATATTTGATTTTTTTTTCGTTCCCGGAAATAATTAAAATTGTTTTAATTCTGAAATGAAAAAAAAAACTTTTATCAAAAAACAAGAAAAAAAAATTAAAATTACATCAAAACTGATATTTGGATTAAATTAAAATTGATTTTTTAATAAGTTCTCTTCGCTTTTTATATCAAATATCTGATTATTTAAGTCTCTAGAGAAGAAAGTTTAGAAAAAATCAATTTCTAATTAACTAATAAGGTTAATAAATAAACTTGAATTTTTTTTTATATTTTTGATAAAATTTAATTAATTTAAAGAAAAAAATAACAGTTTCATTAACTTAATGAAATCAAAATTTAGATCTTATTTTCCTGAAAAATTTTTAACTAAGTTGCCCATGGTATTTTTCAAATATTCACTTTAGGAAATTAGTTTAAGGATATGAAGTGATATTTGCTATTTTATAAGCAAAATGCTTTGTTTAATTGTCTACAAGCGCTTTCTCAACTAATTTTTAAATTTATTTATATTTTAAATTTAAGTAATAAAACAAATAAAATTAACAAAAAAATCTATTCTTTATCATAAATCATTCCGAATGATTTTTTGGCCTCTAGAGATAAAGCAGGTGGCGGTGGTGGAGGCATGCTAGGAAATACTGGTTGACTAATAAACTTGAAATTTTTTTGAGACGAAGTCTTTCTAATTTGGTTCAAAGCAGATTTTGGATCTTCAACTGAATCGTTTGCAGCTTTTTTAGTTCGTTTCAAAGTTGACGTACTTAAAAATATAAAGTTAAGTGCCAAAACACCGATACTACAAAAAATAGCTAGGCAAAAGCCTAACAGAGCAAAGGATCCAAATTTGGGTTCATAAAAAATCAGCTCATCATTCACTTTAATAAACTTTACTTTGGACATGAATAGAATTGTGGTAAAAATCATCAAATTAATTCCGATTGTAAAAAAAGATACACAAATAATACTTAGTATAACATTAAGGTTCCATACAAGTGTTAACTTGTATTCGCATAAAGCTATGATAAATAAGAAAAATATTGACAAACTTCCTAGTATCTGGAAAACAAATCCAATGTAATTTACAATTCTGGATACAAACATCAACGGCTCGTGTTGAAACTTTATCTTTTCACATGTGACTGTAATGTTTGATGATTTTTTAATAAAGGTTTCATTGCACATTTTCCAAAAGCCGAATGAAGATCGTAACACCCGGTCATTCTGTTCGAGCACTTGGACCTGACGCCATTTTGAACTATTTATCGAAACATAACTAAATGAGATAGATAAAAAACACAAAACTAATAAAGAAAATAAAAAAAAATTTTTCATTTTTTAATAATCAAAAAGAATTCAAAGAATTTTAAAAAACAAAAGGCTTTTGTTTAAAAGTTTCCATGATTATTTTTAATATATTTTTACCATAATAACTAATATTAAATTATTTTCAAAATTTTTATTTCAAATTTCAGTTTCAAAGTTAAACAACAGGCTAGTGCCAATTCAATTAAGAACCAATTAAAACTTCGGTTATTTAATTATTTTAAAATTAAAAATACTTTTTTTATTAATATAAAAATTGAAATATTAAAGTTAAATTTTTTGTTTTTTTTTAACAAAATCAGGTAAAATCAAATCAATATTTTAGAATATCGAATGCTTAAATCTTTCAGACTTCAAAATTGATTACATTGTTATTTGTCAGTGTTGAATTAAAAATTAAAGCTTTTTCCTTTATTTTAGTTCTAATAAAAAGAAAAAAAATTAATTTATCTTAAATTTCTTCAATTTCATTTATTTAATTTTGAGGTATAATGAAATTGATTTTTTTTACGAGAAAAAGATAGCACACTTTCTTCAGTCTTATGTATCGTGCTGAAGCAAATTAGCCGTAATTTTTGTATTTCGTTTTTGTATTTCAAACTTCAAATTTAATTAAATAATTATAATAACCAGAAATTTTGATGTTTTGGTGATTTTTTAAAGCTTGATATATTTTATTTCTTTAGAATCTTGTCAATTAAATTGAAAAAATAAAAATTATTTCTTAAAAATTTATGCCATGTATTAGCGATTAAATTTTTTATCAAAAAAAATGATAACTAAAATTGATTTAAGAATAATGATTTTTGATTAAAATTTAATCTAAGAAAAAAAAATTGTTTCTAAAGAAACTTATAAAAAATTTTCTTAAATTAAACAAGTATTTCATTTATTTTAGAATCATCTAAATTTATAAAAAAAAAATTATTTTTAAAAATGACACGATACATCACTACCTTAGAGATAATAAAAGACTATTTTGCTTTTAGACTAAACTCAACTGACGAAGTTAAAGATCCGTATCAGAACATTTCAAAAAATTGCAGAGCAGACTGTAAATTTGTTCGTCCCGAGACATATTTAACAATTCGTAAATTGGCACTAAAAGCAGAATGTGAACATCGTGAATCATTTGATTGCTATCTGAACAAAATGCTCTTTGAGACTAAAATTTTAATGGACGAAAATTGTGAAACGAAGATTCTAAATCAAATTAAAGAAATTGCCAATATGGTTTTTGACGACAATTGCATCAACTGGGGAAGAATTGTAATAATCATATCTTTCCTTGCTTATTTGTCTTTTCGCTATTCATGTAAAGTGAATTCGATAAGCAAGGCAAGTTCTTTGGCTTGTAAACTCATAGAATGGCTTACATCGTTCATTACTTGTAAATATGGCATTTGGATCGAGTGTAATGGTGGATGGGTATTTGTTTTTTATTTTGAAATTTTTCAATTTAATCTAATTTAATTTTTTATTTTTAGGAAAAATTAAGCATAAAACAAGACAACTCCATCTTCAACATGTTTTACTCATTTTTCTCCAAATAAAAATCCTTGTTTTTGTTAATTTATTTTCATGAATATTAGATAATAAATTTTTTATTTTATGTCTTTTTAAATAACCTAACTTAAATTTTATTCTGACACACAAACATAAAAATGTAATTATAAAATGCAATAAATTAGTTTAATTTAGCAAGATTCCATCGGCATTTTAGATGAATAACGAGAAAAATTTGCTCATTGTCATTTTAGACACAAATCCAATATGGTGGGGTCTTCAAAATTCCGGATCCATTCAACAAGAGGACCAGGTGCCAATTCACGATAATGTAATAAACTGAAACTTAAATAAACCCTTTTTTCTAAAATAAAAATTAAAGATAACTTTTAGTGATTGTTTAAGTGGTGTTATGGGGTTCATTAACGCATACAAAACCATGAATCAAAATAATTCTGTATGTTTAATTGCTGCACACAACACCAGAGCGTAAAAATCCTTTTTATCTAAAAAAACTTGGTGCTGGTCACAACCACGAGTTTAAATTTACTAGCAAGACCCAACCATAATAAAATAAGAACATTTTATCGGGAGACTAACTTTAAAATATTTTTTTTTGTAAAATAAATCAGAACTTTTGAAAAAAAATATTAAAAATATTACATGGTTATTTATTTGACTTGGTTTTCCAAAAAATTTTTATTTTTTTAGGAAAAATTAGATCTTAAATTGTGATAATTTTTTTTGATAATTTAAAAGTTTTTATTTAATTTACAAAAAAATTAATTAAATTTATAAATTAAATTCTTTGTTCTGACCAGCTATAAAACAAATTTTTTTCTCAAAATTTGTCATTAAAAGAGAATATCTTTATCCGGCAAAATCCAAATTAGCTGATAACAACCAAACACCATGGGAAAGGTATGAACAAATAAGCGATATATACGAAAGTGTAAAGGAAGGCTTAAAAAATTTGTCACAACAACATCTGGAAAATTTGAGTGATGGTATGCCCAAATAAAATTGAATTTTAGAATAAATTAGATAATTATAGCAAAAGAAGTTAAAAATAAAGATAATCTGAGCAATGATTCAATGATTTCTTCGGCAATGGGTCTCGGCCTTTGCTTCATAAACCGCATCCAGCGCAAATACATTTTTGCCGAATCTGTCAAATACCGTTTTGTAGTTATCAAAGCAAGCGATGATAGTTCCAATCAGTACATGAGCTTTATGAACATGATATTTAGTGCTGAGAAATCTGTAAATAAAAAAAAATTTAAATAATAATTTATTAATTAAATATTTAGAATATAATAATTGACTCGTGCGCCCTTCTACATGATTCATCCCTGCTTCAACAAGCAAGTAATCTAACCAACGGAGTTTATTTTAGAGTACCTCAATTAAATGGACTCTTAAGCTATCTTCTGTGGCTGTATCTGCCTGATGAACAGACTCGTAACATGCTGGTCTATCCGCCAAAAACTGACGTAGACTACCGAGCTGCTTGTTTTTGTCATCACAAACTAATTGACGTAGGCTATGTATGCTCAGTTTGTCTAAGTGTTTTTTGTACATTTACACCTATATGTACCACTTGTAATTGTAATTTTCGCTTTGATGTAAATATGCTGAAGAAGGCGAATTCTTTGAAACAAGGACTCATGGTAAATAAGCTACAATATGCCTCAAAATCTAAATCTGATCCGATAAATGGCAGCAACAAAAATTTGGATAGTATGGATACTGGTGATATTAATTTAAACAATTCTATTGAAATGATCGAATAATTAAAACAAATATGACAAATAAAAATTCTGAAAAAATCTAATAAATCAAATCGAGTTTTTGTAAATTTTATTTATTTTTAATTCTTAAATTGGCTCTTAAACTCCAATTAAAAAAAATTTCTTTTTTTTTAAATTGAAATATAAAATTTAGTATAGAAATGTCAGATAATTTGAGCGTTACTAGAGAAGCTATGGATGCTATGCAAATTATTGAGGAAATAGCAGATTTGTTGCAGATTGGTTTAGATAAAGAAACTTTGTCAATTTGTGTAAGGTTGATTGAAAATGGCGTTAATCCGACTCCTTTGGCTCATTCAATCCTAAATCTTAAACGAGAATGCGCACGACTAGCAGCAAGTTCTGCCATATCGGCTAGTGACTAAGTTCACATTTAAAATTTTTTTATAAAAATTATTTGTAAATTTTTTAATAATCATTATTTTTTAAAATTTTTTGCAATTATAAAAAAAATTACCCTTTAAAAGGTAATTAAGGCAAATTTAGATATAATATTTTAATTTTATGAAAAAAGAATGCCGTCTAGCAATAGTGTGTCTGATTTTATTAGGAATTCAATTAATGAAATTAAAGAAATGTCAACTTTGAACCAAGTGTTTGTTGGTGGATCGGCCGGCTTGGCTACTGGTTATGTCACCTCAAAAGTTGGAAGAATGGCTGCGTTTACAGTGGGTTCAAGTTTGATAATGCTTCAGTTGGCCCAACATTTTGGCTATATTGAAATAAAATGGGGAAAGAAAAGCTCTAAAATTAAAGACCTTAAAAAGAAGGCAATCGAGGTCGCAGAAGAAACTGGTCTGCTTGGTAGTAACACTCAAAATGAAAAATTGGAAAGGGCTTTTGGGTTCGTGAAGAAATTTATGCAGGAAAATTTTGCTTTTGGAATTTCTTTTGGTGGAGGTCTACTAATCGGAATATCGATTTAAAGTTTAAACCAATTTAAAATTAAAATATCTTTAAGTGTGTTTATTTTTTTTAAATAAATAATTTTTGTAATTTTATAAATTATTCAAAAATTTAGCATTATTAAAATTTTATTTAAAAAATGAGTTATTCAGATAGATTTAAGAAAAAAAAATTCCAAAGTGCTAATCCGGTATTTGAAGAATGGTTATCTGAATTGAAAGAAGATGCTGTAGCCAGAGACTTACAAAGCAAACACACTTTTTCAAAGGTTTCTTAGAAAAAAAAAATTTAAATCTGAATTGTATTCAATTGCATTTTAAAAGTGTCTAAATTCCCTACGTAAGTATCCGCTGCCGTTGAAATCCGGTAAAGATTGCATTATACTCGAGGGTTTTGGTGACAAGATATGCAAGGTAATTGATGAAAAATTGGAAGTATATTTGAAAGAAGGTGGACAATTACATGATGATGAAGACATAGAGATTTTGGACGAATGTGAAAATGATGTTCAATTTGAAGAAGAATCCAAAAAATCCAAAGCAAAAAAAAAGAAAAAGAAACCTAATGAGGAATGTGCTGAGAACAACAATAATTGTTCAGAACAAGATTCAATTAAGACCAAGTATCCAAATTTGTTAAAGTCTTCAAATTCAATAACTCGCATCAGCAAAACCAAGTCATGGAGCAGAAATTCGAGCGATGAAGAGCAAGAACCAACTGAAACAGCCAAAAAACCTAGGAAAACCGCTGGGTCAAAAGATTATCTGCCTGAATTTAGATCCGGTGCCTATGCACTACTTATTACTTTACTCAAATATGAAGATGAACAAGATGAAATTAATAACTACATGCTCAAGAGCCAATTGATCAAAGAGGCGCAGAAGCATTCGGATGCACAATTTGTCAGTCATGATCCAAAAAGTCACTACACTGCTTGGAATTCCATGTCGAATTTAATAAAAAAAAATTTGGTTCTTAAAGAAAATAAATTACCAGCTCGATATAGATTAACAGAAAGTGGACGTGAGCTGGCAAATAGGCTTTGGCACGGATCGTCCGGTAATAATGAATGTGATGCTAAATCCGACTCAGACAAAGAAACATTTAACAAAAAAAAGAAAAAGTCAAATGATAATGAAGATTGTATTGAAATTGAGGATTTGAACAAGATTCCCGAAAAGAATACCAACTTTTGCTTGATTGACTCATCGGATAGCGAAAAATTAGAGGACATCGGATGCTCAACAGGTTTATCACAGCAATTTTTTGAGTCTAAAATAGCAGATTTTCCACGAACAGTATCAAATTCTGATTTGAGCAGCTTTCGCTCTGAATTGCCATCACAAGATCCAAATACTTTGTTCACACTTTTGCCTGGGTCCTATGATATCATTTTGTTTATTGACAATTGTGAAACAAATGCGTAAAAAATTCAAATAAAATAAATTTTTATTTTTTTTTATTATTTTTTATTCAAGGAAGAAACAAGATTTGTTGATTGATGAGATTAAAAAGTCAGGTATTAAGCATGAATTCGGTAAATTGCATGTGGGAGATTTTACTTGGATAGCTCGGCCCAGAAGTGCATCACAAACTGATTTGGTGCTTGACTACATAGTTGAACGAAAGCGAATGGATGATTTTTGTTCGAGTATTATCGATGGTCGATATAAGGAGCAGAAATTTAGGCTTAAAAAAAGTGGTATTAGACACTCGGTCTATTTAATTGAAGATTATGGGTCTATGAAGCACATGAGCTTGCCGGAAAAGAGTCTGGTTCAAGCTGATGTAAATACACAAATAATTGACAAACTTGTTGTTCATCATTCAACTGACCCTAAAGATTCGGCCTATTATCTCATTCATATGAGCAAATTTTTAATGGAAAAACTTAAGAATACGAAATTATGTGCCATAAAAAAGAATGATTTGGACAATTTTGGCCAAAAATATACAGATAATGCCAATCAAGCGTATCTGATGGCATTCAAAGAGTTCAATGAGTTTTCGAACAAAAATAAACCATTGAGTGTTAAGGAAATGTTTGCTAAATGTTTGATGAAAATTCAGGGTCTTTCTCAAGAGAAAGTATTGGCGATCATTGAATTGTACCCAACACCCGCCCAGTAAATTGGACAAATAAAATTCTTAAAAATCTAATTTTAAAATAAATTTTTTTAGCTTATTTAAAGAATATTCAAAATGCTCAGACGAAAATAGCCGGATTAAACTCTTGGCCAATATTAAATACGGAACACAGCAAAGGTACTTTGTTTAAATTGTTGGGAAAAAAGATAATTGTTTTTTCTATTAGGAATATTGGTCCAGCAGTAAGCAAAATAATAGCTCAATTATTTTACACTAGTGCTCCATTACCGTAGCATATTTAAATAAACTTTTTGTATCATAAACAGAAAATTAAGGTTTAATTTTTGAATTTTAGATTTTTTTTTATTAATAAAATTTTTTTTAAAAAAAACTTCTCAATCAAAACAATTCATAAGTTGGATCAATTTGAATGTCATATTCGCTGAAAATTTCCTTTATTGGTTTAATAGGAGGCTTGGTTTGCTTGATTTCCTCCTTGGTTTTGCTTATCATTTCTGGATATTTGTCCGTAAAACCAAAAAAAAGATAATTTATGTGCTTGAATTCTTTAGGCAATTGATTTGTTATGTAAACATAAGGAATCAAAAAGTGAGTTTTTCGATGACTAAGCTCTATTAATATTGGTAAAATTCCACTCTTGTAGCCTTCATTTACCAATTCATTGTGTATTTTGATGATTTGATAAAATAATTCATTGTGAATAAAGTCAAAAAAAGTGAATAATTTGAACCTACATAGTTCAAAAAATTCGTCCCATTTGTATAAATAGTTGGTCAACTTTTCGTAGTGTCTGCCCACATCGAATTTCTATCTAGGAATCATAGCTAAAAAAATGTCGTGATCAAGTTCCGGTTTTTGAGACAGCTGGGGAACAATAAAATCTGTCAAGTCTGATAAATAATCAGTTTGAACTTCTTCGTCTCTATATTCAATCATTTTTAGTGAATTTTAGTAATCAACTTGGGCCTTTTAATAAGAATACTCTAGGTCTAATTATAGCCATCGGGATTAGCTTGGAATTTTTGTCTATTTTGAGAAAAAGACAATTTTGCGGCATTACATAATGTTAACTTAAAATTAAAGTATGTTTTTGATTTCTAGACAAAATCAGAAAAAATTCTTATCTATACAGTTATTAAAAATTTAAATCATAATAAATTAGCTTCATGTTTTTTCATACCAGTTATCTTAACTAGCTTTTTTTGAGTTTTATTAATCATAAAACTCATGAGTTTTATCTTTTTTTTTTAAAAAGTTTCAACAAATAATTATTTTTTATTTTAGTCTACAGAGATTTTTTTATGATTTTACACAGCGAGCAAAAATTCTTATTAGCTTAAATGCTGATTCTTCCCGTTTTTATATTCTAAAGACCATTAATTATGTATGTGTCCATTAATATTTATTTATAAATAAATTTTGTTTATTTCAATTTATAAGAAATCAGATTACGATTTTTAATCCAGAATAAGATAATTTTTAAAATATAAAAATTCAAACGATTTCATTTTATTCAAACAAGAGAATTAATGTAAAATTCAAATTAGAAAAAAATTAAGATATTTAATAATTTAAAAAAAAATAGTTTAAAATTCTTAAGTTTTTGATTTAGAAGATGGATTTTCAAGATAATTTTTTTGCGAAAATTTGAATTAAGCTTAATTTAAAAGCTTATTCAGTTATTAAAGGATTGTTTGTTATATGGGATTAAGTAAAAAGATTTTAAGATTGATTGGTAACACTAAATTTGGCAACATCTTGTTTAAGAAAAGTAAAACTGAAATATTTATAAATAGAAAAACTCACAATAAATAATAATTTTTTTGTGTTAATTTAGTAATCTTTTAAATATTAAGTATAAAAAAATTTAAATTTAATTTTTACTATCTAAATAAATTATGCTTATCATAATAGAAAAAAAATTATTCTGATTTGGACCAGTTAGTAAGCTTACAAAATTAATCAAATAAAGTGAATATCAATATCATTTATTTACCAAAAAAAGATATAATTACAATTTAATTAATTGTTTGTTTTCTAATATTTAATTAGATTAAATATTTGAGTTCTGGTCGGTATTCACAATATTTTGTATCGAAAATTATATTTCTTCCCCCCCCACCAAAGGCTTTTAGCTTTAGAAATTATTAGTAAATCGAGTTTCAAATTGCGAAAATTATTTTTTTATTCTTTATCTTGAAATATATAGTTTTGAATAATTATGCATTTTTTGAATATTAGTTTTGTCATAATAATTTTTTTTAATTCAGTTATGTTTTAACTTAAGTTTTTATTTTTAATAGAATTTAACCACTTTGAGTGATAAAACTTTTGCAAAATTTATAGAACCATTTGAATTTTTTTTGTAAACTTTAAGAAAAAAATTTTGTTTTTTACTTAAAAGTAAGATTTATTTTAGATCATACTAACATTTTCTGTTCTCAGTTTGATAATTTTTTTTCTTAAGGATTTTACTAGAGACAAATAAAATTGAAACATCAATGGAAAATTTTTTACATCATTTGCATGATTAAATGATTGAAAAATTGAATGTTTAAAGTTAAAAAAATGTATCAAATTAAAAGTTATTAAATTAGTTAGAGTATATCAGTATTATTTAATTCAATTCGGTTAAATTTTGTATAATAAAATTTTTTTGATTAAATTGTATCTGAAAAGAATTCAGTTTAAAGAATCAAATATTTTTGTTATTAGACTATTCTAAAAATTTTAAAATCCTAAAAAATGAATTAGTTATTTCATTAATTTTATTTTGACTAAATAGAAAATTTTATTACTTCAAACAACATTTTCAAAGCTAATGAGGGACATAGATTGAAAAACAACGCTGAACGTTTCAGCAAATACAATTTATAAAAATCAACTTTGACTTTTTAAACAAACAAAAATTTTGGGTTCTTTTTATTTTTTTCTGATTTTTTTTCACTTAACTTTTCATTTTGATGATTTTTCTCAAATATTTCTATTACAAAAATTTTCATATGTTTTCTGTTTCTTTTGAATAAATAGATAAAAAATTTTTATCAGGCTCAGAGTTTAAATTTAAAAAATGATAAATTTTTTTTTTAAAAATCTAATTGAAATCAAAGTTAATTTATGAATCACATATCAGACAAACAAGTTTACCAAAAACAAACTTTATTATTTAGATGATTAATAAATAAATGATTAGTTTTGATATCCATTTAGTGTTGTCATAAAATTTGTCTTTGTTTTAATTTTTAGACAAAAATCAAAAAGATTGAGCGAATATTCAGCAGACATGATTGCAAAAATATTTCCATCTTTTTTTTGTCTATAACTGGAATTAATTAAGAGCTGAAAACAGATAGAAGGGCTATGTTTTTCTAAAGTGAACTATTTAATGGTAGATAAATATTTGCACTAGTTTAACCTAAAAACGCCCAAGTTAAAATTTAGATAATTTATTACTGGACATTTTTTTATTTCTAGCTGACCAAAATCGATCGGTCAGTTCGAATAGAGCTATCCAATAAAATCGGAAAAAAATATTAAAATTATAATTATAATATTTTCCTCTCTCTCTCTCTCTCAAACTCTTTCCATATATATATTCTACTAGTTCTATTTCTATCGAGAACAAAAAAGCGCTATTGAATTTTCTTCATCTTGAATTCATAAAAAAATTTCTTCTTTACCCCCTTTCTACAAACTAAATCATTTCTATCAAACTAAAACGATCTTTCTTTTTCCCTGTCTACAGCAAAACCATTCAATTCCTTTATTTCCGTTTAATTCCATCGACCAAGTGTGCACCAAGTAGCAACCTACACTTTGCACAATAAACTCACAATTACTAACGCACTCCAAATGATTAACACGAAAAATGGTATAAAAAACAATGTTTTTCAAAATTTTAATTAACTTTAGAATTTTCAGTTTTTAAAAAAAAGGTATTTAACAAAATTATTTTTTCTAATTTCATATAAGTGTTGAATTTTCAGTCTAACCTTAAATTTTAATTAAGCTAAGAATTTCTATTTTAAAAGGTTAAATGAAAAATAATTTCTCTCAATTTTATTTAACTTCAGAATTTTCATGAGCAAAAAAAATGTAAATTTTTCTTAAGTTTAAAATTTTCTTAATAAAATAAAATTTTTTTAGTTTAAATTTTAATGTAGATAAAAATTTCCATTAAAAAATGTTTTATGAAGATAAATTTTTCTCAGAATTTTATTTAATTTCAGAATTTTCAGTTAAATAGAAAAAATTAAATTTCTCTTAAGTTTAGAATTTTCTTTATAAAATAAAAATTTTTTACTCCAAATTTTAATTAAGATAAGAATTTCTATTTTAAATGTTTAAAAGAAAAAAAAAATTTTTTTTCAAATTTTAATTGAGCTTTGAATTTTCTTAATAAAATAAAATTTTTTTAGTTTAAATTTTAATGTAGATAAAAATTTCCATTAAAAAATGTTTTATGAAGATAAATTTTTCTCAGAATTTTATTTAATTTCAGAATTTTCAGTTAAATAGAAAAAATTAAATTTCTCTTAAGTTTAGAATTTTCTTTATAAAATAAAAATTTTTTACTCCAAATTTTAATTAAGATAAGAATTTCTATTTTAAATGTTTAAAAGAAAAAAAAAATTTTTTTTCAAATTTTAATTGAGCTTTGAATTTTCTTAATAAAATAAAAGTTATAGGAAAAAAAAAATCTCTCAATTTTATTTAACTTCAAAATTTTCAGATGCAAATTTTATTTAATTTCAGAATTTTCAGTTGAAAAGAAAAATATAAATTATTTTTAAGTTTAAAATTTTATACATAAAAAAAAAATTTTACTTCAAATTTTAATTAAGACAAGAATTTCTATTCCAAAAGGTTTTAAGAAGAAAAAATTTTTTTTTCCAAATTTTTATTAATTTCAGAAATTTCAGTTGAAATAAAAAAAAATAAAATTTTTTTCAAGTAGAGAAGAAAAAATTTTTCTCGGAACTTTATTTAACTTCAGAATTTTCATTTGCAAAAAAAATGTGAATTTTTCTTAAGTTTAAAATTTTCTTAATATATTAAAATTTTTTTACTTTAAATTTTAATTAAAATAAGAATTTCTATTTTAAATGTTTAGAAGCAAAAAAAAAAAATTTTTTTTTTCAAATTTTATTTGACTTTTCAGAATTTTCAGTCGAAAAAAAAAATTAGAAATTTTATTTGAGCTTAGAATTTTCTTAATAAAATAAAAGTTACAGGAAAAAAAAAATCCCTCAATTTTATTTAACTTCAAAATTTTCAGATGCAAATTTTTGTTAAGTTTAGAATTTTCATGATAAAAAGAAAGTTAAACGAAAAAAAAAATTTTTTTTCAAATTTTTAACTTCATAATTTTCAATAGTAGCAAAAAAGTAAAAAATTAAAAATTTTATTCAAGTTTAGAATTTTCTTACTTAATTAAAAGTTATACGAAAAAAAAAAGCAAATTTTTTTTCCTATAGACAAAATGACGGATTTGAACGAATCCACAAGCACAGACGGCGGCGCGACCACGACCACGACCGCCAACCAACCGGCCGCGCTAGGCCAAGGCCTAGTGGTAGAGGTGCCCCGGGACATCAAAGTGCTGGAAACAGCCGAGGAGATCCAGGCGCGACGCGAACAAGTGCTGCAGCGCTACGAGCACTTCAAAGACGCTGCCAAACAGCGCCGAGACAAACTGGAGGACGCGCGCGCCTACCAATACTTCAAGCGGGACGCCGACGAGCTAGAAGCATGGATAAACGAAAAACTGCAGACGGCCAACGAAGAGTCGGCCGCCTCCAAAGACATGACCAACCTGCAGGCCAAAATCCAGAAGCACGAGGCCTTCGAGGCCGAAGTGCACGCGCACTACAACGCCATCGTCAGTCTGGACGAAATGGGCGCCGAGCTGACCGGCGCCGGCCACTACGCCGCCGACAAAATCCAACAGCGGCTCGACGAAATCCACCGCCTGTGGGAAGAGCTAAAGCTGCGACTGCAGACAAAAAACCACCGCTTGCAGCAAACTCTCAAGTTGGTGAAATTTTTGCGCGACTGCGACGAGTTCTTGTTCTGGATCGGCGACAAAGAAACGCTAGTGAACTCGGACGAGCTCGGCCATGACCTCGAGCACGTCCAAGTGCTGCAAAAAAAGTACGAAGAATTTCAAAAGGACCTGTCCAACCACGAAGACCAGCTGGTCGAGCTGAACCGGCGCGCCGAGGAGCTCGTCGACACCGCCAAGCACATAGACACGTCACAGATCCGCATCAAACAAAAGGACATGAACGAGGCCTGGTCGCGTCTCCGCACCCAGGCGGCCCAGCGTCAAGACAAACTATTTGGCGCCCACGAGATCCAGCGGCTGAACCGCGACATCGACGAGGCGATCGCGTGGATCGCCGAAAAGGACGGCGTGCTGTCCACCGACGAGCTCGGCAAGGACCTTGCCCAGGTCCAGGCGCTCCAGCGGAAACACGAGGCGATCGAACGCGACCTGGCCGCCCTCAGCGACAAGTGTCAAGGCCTTAACAACGAGAGCGAACGTTTGCACTCGAGCAACGAGCAATTGACCGGCAAGCTAAGCGAGCTGAACGACTATTGGTCGAGGCTGCGCGACAAGGCCGAACAGCGCAGACAAAAACTTCTCAATTCGTACAAGGTGCAACATTTTTTGTCCGATTATCGCGATCTCATCAACTGGTACACCGAAATGAGCAACGTGATGAGCAGCGAGGAACAGGCTAAGGACGTGTCGCAGGCAGAGGCACTGCTCGAGCGCCACTCGGAGCACAAGTCCGAGCTGGAGTCACGTGACGACAATTTGCGCAAGGCGGTGCTAAGCGGCGGCCAGATCGACGACCCACAAATCGACGCCAAAATATCCCAGTTGAAGGACGAACGCGACAGACTCGAACTAGTGTGGCAACAAAAGCAGGACTTGTACAAACAAGCGCTCGAGTATCAGCTGTTTGTGCGGGACGCGGAGCAGGCGGACGCGTGGCTCGCCAAACAAGAGTCGTTTTTGGCCAACGAACAGCTCGGCGACTCGCTGGACGACGCCGAGGCGCTCCTAAAAAAACACGACGACTTCGAAAAGTCGCTGGCCGCCCAGGAGGAGAAGGCGCGACAGCTGGAGGAGACGGCCCAGCGTCTAGTGGCCGCGCGCACCCTCAATTGGTCGGACGTGGACGCCACTAAGAGCCGGCTTAAGGAGAGACGCGACCGCATGCGTCAACGGTGCGAGCAACGCAAGGCCATGCTCAGCGAGGCCAACAAGTACTTTATGTTCGAGCGCGACTGTCACGAGCTCACCAGCTGGACTAACGAAAAGTTCAAGATAGCCCAGTCCCAGGAGTACCTGGACCCGTCGAATCTGCAGGCCAAGCAGCAGAAGCACGCCAACTTCGAGGCCGAGCTGACCGCGCACCAACCGCGCATCGAAGCGCTGTGCCAGCACGGCCAGCTGCTGGTGAGCGCGCACCACTACAACGCGGACAAAATCGAGCGCAGCATCGCTCAAATAATGCGCCAGTGGGACCAGCTGGTCGAGGCGACCGAGCAGAAGGGCGGGCGGCTGCGCGAGGCCACCGACGGCCAGACGTTCAACCGCGGCCTCGAAGACCTTGACCTTTGGTTGAACGAGTGCGACGCCCAGTTGCTAGCCGACGACTATGGCAAAGATTTGATCGGCGTGCAAAATTTGCAGAAAAAACTCAAAGATCTTGAGACGGACATAGTGACGCGCAAAGAACGCATCGATGCCGTCAAACAAACGGCCGATCAATTCGAACAATCGGGACACTTTGACGCCGTGAACATTAAGCGCAAGTGCGATCAAGTGCTGAACAAATTCGAGGCGCTGTTCGTGCCGCTCAAACATCGCAAAGAAAAGCTTGCCGAATCGCTGCAGCTGCAGCAGTTGTTGCGCGACATAGACGACGAAGAAACGTGGATTAGAGAAAAAGAGCCGGCCATTGGTGCCCAGGTGTGGTCGTCGCGCGGACGCGATCTCATCGGAGTTAAAAATTTGTGTCAAAAGCATCAGGCGTTCATGTCCGATTTGCAGAGTCACGAGCCGCGTATTCGCAAGACGTGCAACGCCGCCGAGGACATGATTCAGCGGGCGCACTTTGCCGCCGCCGACATCAAAAAACGCTGCGTCGGCCTGCAGACCAAATGGCAGTGTTTGAAGGACCGGGCCCAGCAGCGCAAACAGGACTTGGACGAGGCGTTGCACGCCCAGCAGTATTTTACGGACGCGGCCGAGGCCGAGTCGTGGATGACGGAAAAAGAGCCGATAGTGGGCTCGCACGACTACGGCAAGGACGAGGACGCCGCCGAGGCCCTGCTCAAAAAGCATCACGCTCTCATGGCCGACATTGACGCCTACCAGTCCACTGTGTTCACCGAGCTGAGGGCCCAGGCGGACAAGTGCGCCGCTCATAAGACAAATAGATCGTCGGTGTCCGATCCGAGTGTGCTCGGCGAGCGACAGTGTGTGGTCGTGTTGTACGACTATACGGAGCAGAGTCCGCGCGATGTGTCCGTGAAAAAGGGCGACGTGCTCACGTTGCTCAATGCGAACAACAAAGACTGGTGGAAAGTGGAGATCAATGACCGACAGGGCTTTGTGCCGGCCGCCTATGTCAAGCGAATTGAGATGTCGGGCGACAGTCAAACAGAAGCTGTGCCTGGCTTGAGTGTGCCGTCGAGACAAGAGCAAATTGAGAAAAAGTATTTGGACTTGTTGGAGTTGGGCCGCGAGCGCAGCTTGAAATTGCAGCAGGCGTGCGACGCGCACAAAATTGTGAGAGACGCGGCCGAGCTGGCCTTGTGGATCGAGGACAAGGAGAAAATTGCCAGCGAGGAGGAGACTGGACAGAGTGCCGAGGAAATCGAGCTGATCAGCAGACGCTTCGAGGACTTTAAAAAAGACCTCAAAGTAAACGAGGACAAGATTGACGAGTTGAATCGCATGAGTGAACGACTTAGACAGATTGGCGAAATTGACTCGGCTAACAAAATTCAGTCCGAGGTCGAAATTTTGAATATTAAGTGGACCGAGCTGCAGAAGGTGACTGCGCATCGTCAGCACAAGCTAATGTCGGCTCATGAGGTGCAGAGGTTTCAGCGAGACACGGATGAGACCATGGACTGGATCAATGAGAAAAATGAGGCTATTCATTTGGACGTGGAGTTGGGACACGATTTGCCCAGTGTGAAAAGACTGCAGCGAAAGCATGACGGATTTGAGAGGGACTTGGAGGCGCTTGGAAATCGGATACGCGAGTTGGACGACATATCGCAAAAGTTGATGAACACGCATCAGGCACAGGCCGAGGAGATTTATCAGAAGCAGATTCGTATACAGCAGGCGTGGACCGAGTTGACGCAGAAGGCCGACGCCAAAAAAACACGATTGCTTGATGCGTTTGACTATCAGAATTTTGTGGCCAATTTTAGGGACTTGACTTCTTGGATTAATTCGATGATTGCCCAGGTGTCTAGCGATGAGTTGGCAAAGGATGTGGCCGGTGCTGAAGCTCTACTCGAACGAAATCATGTAAGTTTTGACTGATGCTGTCACTTTTTGGACACTTTTTTTTTTAACAAAATTTATTTCACTTATTATTAAAGCGGGTTTTTTAAGTATTTTTTAAGCCAAATTAATTGACTTGAATTTCTTTTTTCTTTTTTTTTTCCAAAGTCAATTTTAAATTTAAATTTTAGTTTCTTTCCTGCTGTTTGACAAAAATTCATGTGACCGCCATTATTAATGCCGGGAACGACAAAATATTATTTTGGCCGCCACTATAGTAGCCTGGAACGGCAAAATATTATTTTGACCGCCACTATTATAGGGTTTTGTGAAATTCAGTACAAAATGAAAAAAAGAACAGAAAAAAATATAAAAAAATTGAAAAACTTTTTTTCTAAAGGTTTAAACTTAATTCTGTAAATGCAACATAGTGCAACATTAAAAGTTGCATCAAATATCTATTTCTGCTAAATTTGCAGAGTTCAACAGAAATTAAATTTCAATATAATCGAGCGTAGTGCATTTTGCAGAGATTTTGCACATCATTAGCAGACTTTTACAGTTGATGCAACTTTGAATGTTGCACCATTCTACATTCACAGAATTAATTTTAAACTTTTAGAAAAACAGTTATTTAATTTTTTTACACTTTGTTCCGTTCGTTTGTGCTGAAATTCACAAAACCCTATTATAGCTTGGAACGGCAAAATATTATTTTGGCCACTATAAAAACTGCCTGGAACGGTAAAAAATTCTATTTTATTTTACCGAACCGGCCAATAACTCAATATTAATTTTGACATGAAAAAATTTAAATTCAAGTCATGACTTTGGCTTAATTTGCTGACTTAAAAACTAGTCTGGTCATTATTATACAGTAGCTTTTATCTAAATTGAATTTTGTTTGAAGATCTTACAGATTAGAAAAAAAGATTTTTTTTTTGATTCATACTTATTTGTTAATGTCACAATTTTTACCATATTGGATTCAGTCAAACTTGGATATAACGAAATAGTTGCGCATTGACTTAGGACATTCGGAATATCGAAAATTAGATTTAAAGAATTTTAAGTTAAGTTTTAAAATTTTTATTTAAAAAAAATTGGGTAAAAATTTTCTTTTTAACTATTGTCCATTTTTGACTGTTCCATGCAAATTGTTTTCAAATAAATAGTTTTCTGAACCAACTAGATTATTTTCATTTAGTTTTAATCTTTTTTCGATGACGAATCTTTAATAGATATATGACGATAGAATGTCAATACTTCTAGTATTATTTTATTTAGCTTTAATTTCCGGACAGTCTAAAGTTAAAAAAAAATCAGATATCCTTTAAAACATTAAAACAGATATTATTATTTCAATAAAAATAACTATTTTAATAATCATTCTTTTCATAATTGACATGAAAAAAATAAAAAAAAATAAATTTGGATAAAAATAAGTATACTGTATAATATTCTCATGAAAATAGTAGTATTAACATATGCCCAGGTTTTTATTAGAATCTACAACTAAGATTCTTTAAAAATCAACTTCTAAAAAACGTGTGAAATTTTTTTTTCTAATTAAAAATTAATTATTTAAAAAAATCTTCTGAATAGATTCATCGGCTTCAAATAGAGGCCAAATACCAAAGAATGGTAAAATCATCTGAACCTCTAAATAAATGACTCCTTACTATCTCCTTACTCTAAATTTTTTTAACACTCTTTTGTATGTGCTCTTAACTGGATTTGTTCTCTTGAACTATTAGAAAACTTCTTTTAATTTTAATCAAAATTAGTGTTAATTTTTTGCATCTTATTAGGAGCATCGTATGGAAATTGATGCCCGTGGTGATACGTTCCAAGAGTTCGAAGACTTTGGCAATGAACTGATAAGAAATGGTCACTATGAGAGCGAGAATATTCGCGAAAAGCTGGAGGAGATGCAGCAAATGAGAGATCAATTGGAGCAGGCATGGAAAGCCCGTCAGGATAAATTAGATCAATGTTTGGAGCTTCAATTGTTCAACAGAGACAGCGAAACTGCTGAGCAATGGATGAAATCGAGAGAAAATGCACTCAAAGATGACAATTCTCAGTCAGGAAGCTCTGGCGATGGCGTCGAAGCAGCTATAAAGAGACATGAGGACTTTGACAGAGCTATAAACGCTCAAGAGGAGAAAATAGCCAACTTAAAAGACTTTGCTGCTACTTTGATTCAAAACGAACATTATGATAAGGAAAATGTTCAGAACAGAATTGATGACGTTCTGCAAAGATGGGAAAAATTAAGACAGGCCTTGCTCGAGCATAGATCAAAATTGGGTGAATCACAAACTTTGCAGGACTTTTCACGTGACGCAGACGAAATCGAAGCATGGATTATTGAGAAGCTTCAAGGTGCCACTGATGATACTCTCAAAGAGCCGTCTAATATTCAGGTAAATTATCAAATAAACATTTAACAAATACAGAATATTAAAAATTTTAACCAGATTAATAACGATTTACAGTTAGGAAAAGCTGAGGTATTAATACATTTTCTTTAAAAAAATAATTAAGCTTGTTGATTAGTTTTTTTTGAGTAAAGTTTGCTTTTAGGCATGAATACTAACGTACATTAGCAAACTAACACAAATTTTTTAAATTCATCAAAGTTATTATTAATATGAATAAAAAAAATTAAAATAATAATTAAGATGTTCTTTGATAAAAAAATTTTATGCCAAGGCTTAATTTTAGCATTAGAATTACAAAATTTTTATTTGACTGTCAATGTTTTATCCATGGTTCAATAATAGTTTTGATTTTTTTGTTTACATTCAATTATTAGAAAACTTGTAAAGAATTTTTTTTTATTTTTATTTTAAAAATTTAAACAAAATTACAAATTTAAATTCAGAAAAAAAATTGAATAAATTTTTATTTGACGGAAATTGAAGTTTATGATAAAAATTTAATAATCATGGTGCTAAATTACTATCAAATTATTTTTTATTTAAGTATTTCATTTAATAAAGTGCAGAAGCATATTTTATAGGAAGTTTTAAAAATTTGACTTAAATTTTTTTAAAGCTCTGTAAAATTTTTTATTTTCAGAATAATCCATCATAACATCCATTCATGCTTCAATATTATCTACCATTGCTTTCTTTTCATTAAATTTATAATTAAGATTCTTTAGACAATATATCGTCCCATAAAATTTATAAGTGAAAAATTCAGATAGAAAAATCATTAATTCAAACATTTCATTGAAAAATTATTATATTTTAAAATATTAGATGAAAAAATTAAGGAAATTTTTTTCTAAACTAATCCAAAAAAACAATCTTTCAAAATAGCTTGGATCGTTAAAAAAATTAAAAAAAATTAAATTAAAGTAATTTGTTAACATTTAAGTGAATTGCTAAAATTTTATTATCTTATTTTTTATGAATTTAAAAATTAAATATAAATTTAATTTATTAAAAAAAAATTGATTTATTAAACCTCAATTTTGTTTCCATCAAATTTGTATTTGATTAATATTTTTTGATTAAAAATTTATCTATGGCGTTGCTTTTTTTTTTATAAATTATTGATCTTGATAATTAAAATTTTATCATAAATTTAAATTTGCCGAAAAAAAAACTTCATTCAATTAAATTAAAAAATCAATTAAATTTCCAAGATTTAAATTCAAAAATTTCAAAAAAATTAAATAAACTTATTAAATAAATCAAAATAGAAAAAGAAGGAAATTAAAATTTTTCAATGATTTAGTAAATTAAATAATTAATAAATTCACAAAATTAATAAATTCATCTTTCTAGTCAAAGATTTATTAATGTTTATTGGTTAATATTTTTTCTATTATACTTTAAAATTAAAAGAAAAAAAATCAATCGACTGATTATATAAGATTAAAAAAGAAAAAGAAAGCGACTGAAATTTTGACAATTAAATAAATAAAAAATTATTTAATTTATTGATTGATCTCTCTTGGGCTAAAAAATAAATAGAACGATTTTTTTTTGGTTAATGGTATTTTGTAAATAATTAAAGTTGAAAATTTAATTTTTGGAAATTAAAAAAAAAAATTGTCAGAATTAGAAAATTGATCTCTTAATTTAACGATTAGATAGAACGATATTTTTTAACGATATCATTAAATTTTTTTAATGAACGAAATAAATTTTAAAAAATTAAATGAAAAATTAAATTTAAAAAATTTATTAAGTCAGAATATTTAAAGTCGAAAATTTAATTTTTGTAAATTAAAAAAAAAAAATAGTTTTCAGAATTAATTAATGCTGTCTTTAAATAAATTAAAAAATTGAATGAAAAATTAAATAAGTCAAAAAATTTAAAGTAAAAAATTCAACTTTTGTCAATTTAATAAATAATTGATTTTATTAGGGTTAAATTTTTTGAATAAAATATAGAACAATTTTTTTTTTAATTAATGGTGTTTTTTAATAAATTAAAAAAAAAAAAAATGAATAATAATATTTTTGTTTCTAAAGAGCCGCCTGCAAAAGCATCAGGTAATGGAGGCAGAAATTTTGGCGAACTCGGACCGCATCGGCAATGTGCTGGGCACAGGCAAAAGTAAATACCATTTCAAAAAAAAGACCATCTCAAAACCTATTTAACTAACATACCTTTTCTAACAGACCTGATCGGAAACGACAAGTGCCACGGCCTGGAGAACGAAGTGGACAACCGTTTGGCGCGCATCACCGAACAGTGGGAATTTCTGGTCCAAAAATCAAAAGAAAAGTCTCTCAAGCTGAAAGAGGCGTCCAAACAGCAAACATTTAACGCGGGCGTCAAGGACATCGAGTTCTGGCTGGGCCTGGTCGAGAACCAGCTGCAGAACGAAGAGCTGGGCCGCGACTTGGCCTCGGTACAAAACCTGCTCAAAAAGCACCAACTTATCGAGGCGGACATCCAGGCGCACGAAGAGCCCATTGCCGAGCTGAACGACTTTGCGCAACAATTCATCAACAACAACCTGTTCGAGACCAACGCCATCCAGGCCACCATCGACCAGATAAACGCGAGACAAGAAGCGGCAAAGCAGGCGGCCCAGCAGCGGCGTCAGCGTCTCGCCGAGGCCAACACTCTCTTCCAATTTGGCCGCGATCTCGACGACGAAGAGGCCTGGATCAAAGAAAAAAAGCTGCTCGTGAGCACCGAGGACTTTGGACGCGACTTGGCCTCGGTGCAAAACCTGCGCAAAAAACACAAGCGTCTGGACGCCGAGCTGCAGTCGCACGAGCCCGCCGTCCACCACCTGCAGCACACCGCCCAAAAGCTGCTCACCGAGTCCAACATCGGCACCAGGGACGTGGCCAAGCGGGTCGAGCAGCTGGCGGCCAACTGGCACGAGCTCAAAGAGCTGAGCGGCGAGCGGGGCCAGCGCCTCGACCAGTCGCTCAAGTACCAGAGCTGGCTGGCCACTCTGGAAGAGGAGCTGTCGTGGATCAACGAAAAACAGCACGTCATTCAGTCGAACGAGCTCGGCTCGTCGCTGCCGTCCGCCCAGGGCCTCATCAAAAAGCACGACGCCTTCGACACCGACTTCAACGTGCACAGAGAACGCCTGCTCGACCTGGTCGACCAGGGACGTCAGCTCGCGGACGCCGGCAACCACCACGCCGGCCAAATAGCCGACGCTAGCCGTGCCGCCGAGCAGCTCATCGCCAATTTGGCGGAGGTGGCCGCGCGACGCAAAAGCCGCCTTCAGCAAAACTGGTCCGTGCTGCAGTTTTTCTGGAAGGCCGAGGTGGTCGAGTCGTGGATCGGCGAAAAGCAGGCCCAACTGCACTCGGACGACTGCGGCCACAATTTGGCTTCGGTGCAAAATTTGCTAGCCCGACACGACACGTTCACGTCCGGCCTCGAGGCCTTCAACAACGAGGGCATCAAGACCATCCAGCAGCTCAACGAGCAAATAAGCGGCGCTCTGCACACCGACGAGTTGACGCGCGTTCACCAACGCTACGACCAAGTGTACGAGCGGTGGCAAGCGCTGTTGGCCGCCAGTGACTCGCGCAAGGCCCAGCTAAAAGTGGCCGAGGCCAAATTTCGCCACATTGACGAACTTTACTTGAAATTTGCCAAAAAGGCGTCCACTTTTAACTCGTGGTTCGAGAACGCCGAAGAGGACCTAACCGATCCGGTACGCTGCAACACCATTGATGAGATACGCGAGCTCATAAGCGCACACGAACGATTTTTGGCCACGTTGGACAACGCGGTCGTCGACTTCGAAGAACTGCAAAAACTCGACACAGAAATAAAGTCGGTGCAGCAAGGCGCCAATCCGTACACTTGGTTCACTATGGAGACTTTGCGCGACACTTGGCGCTCGCTCCAAAAGGCGATTAAGGACCGCGAGGCCGACCTGCAGTCCGAACAGAAGCGACAGGAGGACAATGATCAGCTAAGACAGCAGTTTGCTCGACTGGCGTCCGACTTTTACCGCTGGTTGACGGACACGCGCAACACCATGATGGAAATTGGCAGTCAGTCGAGCACACTCGAGCACCAGTTGGTGGCCACTAGACTCAAGTTGGAGGAGGTGCGCAACGTCAAGCCGCAGTTTAAAAAAATAGAGGAGCTGTCGTCCGGGCTGGAAGAGCGGCTCATTCTGGACAACAAGTACACTGAGCACAGTGTGCTGAGTTTGGCGCAGGCGTGGGACCAGCTGGACCAGTTGGGCATGAGGATGATACACAATTTGGAGCAGCAGATCCAGGCGAGAAATCAGTCGGGGGTGACCGAGTCCTCGCTAAGAGAGTTTTCCATGATGTTCAAGCATTTTGATAGGGAAAAGTCGGGACGATTGGACCACGACCAGTTCAAGTCGTGTCTGAGGGCGCTTGGACATGATTTGCCCATGCCTGAGCCCGGACAGATGGACATTGTGTTCGAGAGCATATTGAATGTGGTGGATCCGAATCGCGATGGTTTTGTCAGTCTGCAGGACTATATGGCGTTTATGATTAGCAGCGAGACTGATAATATATCGTCGGTGGACGATGTGATCAATGCGTTCAAGGCTTTGACTGAGAATGGAGACAGGTTGTTTATTACGAGAGAGGAGTTGGTGTCGAATTTGGCGCCTGATCAGGCCGAGTATTGTATTAGGAGAATGAGGCCGTATAAGGATCCTATCAAGGGCTTTGAGATAAATAATGCGTTTGATTATGAAGAGTTTACCAATTCGCTTTTCAGCAGTTGATTTATGAGTTGAATAATTTTTAGGAGACACTTTGGTTATTCTCCTATGATTAAATTTTTTTTTTTTATTTAGAAATTTACTATTAGTTTGCTTCGTTTAATAAATTAGTAAGAGAAATAGTTTTTTCTTCAAAATTTTTTAATTAATTGAAAAAATATGTGAAAAAATAACAAAACTAACAAAATTGAATGTAAGTGTTTGAGTAGAACAAGCTAAAGAACGAAGTCAGTTGATAAAAGACAATTGTTACTATGATCTACGATCCTCAAATTCAATAACTTATCAAGTTATTTATCTTGATGTTTTGATTAAATTAATTTAATATAAAGTGTCATCGTTATCTCAATGACCATTGTCTACAATCTTTCCTACTTTTAATATTTTATTTGATATTATCTTGATTTGTGATTGATGTTTTTTAATTATTTCTTTTACTATAAAAATGTAATACTTTATTTCATTTATTCGTCTTATTTGAATATTTCCACAAACAACATAAACGTTTACCTAGGCCTATTGTCGTATTTGTTATAAGTGTAATTTTATCATTTAATAAAATAAATTCTAAAAAACAAACAAACTGAGTTTTATTAACTTAACCTTATTCGGGGGTTAACACAATTATTCAGTTTAAAGCTAAATCAGTCGATCATTTTAAAAACAAAGGCATTACTTAATGTTAGAATAAAACGGATCTTTTACAAAAGGGAGATCTATTTCTTTCAGCTAGTAAATTTTTTTCTTCTGCTATTAAATTTTTTTTTAACTGCTAGTAAAAAAAATTAATTAATGATAGCTAAATTTTTTTTTGGCTTCCTAAAAAATTAAATAATGAATTACTGAATTAATTAACTTGAAAAATGATATATAAACAAATAATTGATAACTTCAGGCAAGCTACTCCTTTGGAAAATTCGTTTCAAGAGTATAACGTTTTATTCAATGTTATAAATAGATAAAACTTATCAAATCCTTTACAATTAGATGAACCGATTGATTTAAATTTTGGTCAAAATTATCAAGCTGATGTACAAAAATCTTCAAATGGTCCAAAACGTCGTGGCAGACCTCGTGGTTCTACAACTATAAAAAGAAATACAGAAAATAGTTCGGTCAGAAAATCAAAAAGAGAGCGAAAAAACTAAAATTGATATTTCCATTTGAAATTTTATATTTTTGTCAGTACTTAGCTTAATTTTTTTATTCTCTTTTTCAACTTTAAAATGATTAAAATTTTATAAAAATATTTTTGGTTATTTTTTTATGCTTTTATTTTTGCTTTCATAAAGATAATTTTAATAGTAGGTGAAAATAAATTGCTAGCAGAAGAAAATAATTTACTAGCAGAAGGTTAGCTATTACTATTTTGTTTGTTATTATTAAAAAATTTTAAATTTTTGTGAATTC
>QEOQ01000192.1:296539-318369 GCA_010279815.1 Brachionus plicatilis
GGTACGTAAACTATAGTAAAATACAGTAATCATATAACCATTACACAAATGTGAAAGTAAAAAATCAAAATCAAAAAACATAAAGCTATCCAAATTATGCTTCAAACAAATACACTTAAAATGAAAGTTTGATACTAATTTAAATAATTTATAGCCAAAGAAACTAAAATTTTGTTTTCAGAAATTTCAAAATACTGATTAACATTAAATTTTTTTTTTATGAATTTAATTTTTTGATTAAATTGTTTCCTTTTTAAAGATTTTACAAATCATGTTAAATAAAGTTTAGTTTTTTATTAGATAAAATAATTGATAAAAATATATTTATTTCATGTACAAAAAAGGGTGAACTTTAATTTGTCCATTGAGACCATTATTAATGTCTAGAATAAATTTTTTTTTGAATAAGAAAATCAAGTATATATTCCAAATTAATCATTAAATATTTTTTTTCAAAAATAAAAACTCAATATATTCACTTTATATTTTTTCTAGCCTCAACCATCCAACTTTAAAAAACAAATCTAGTACCTGTAATCTTTTTTGAAAGAGGGTGAACTATGGTCATTTAAAGTAATTTCTTTAATGCTAACTCATGATTAAATTGAAAAACCTAATCAAATTTTATTGGATTGCTGAATGATTTAAATTGTTATTTTAATTAACGTTTTCCGAGAATACTTTTCGACATATTATGACACATTTTTAAATTTTGATATTTTTCTTAGCTTTTTAAAAAATTTATTATGGTAGAAAATAAAGAAATATCTGATGACGAGTTCAAAAATTTATCTTTTAAGTTTTTTAAAGAATTTTTCATCACAAATTTATTTGTTCTCAAACTTGAAGTTTGTTTGTTGAATAAAACAGTAAGTTTTAAATTAGTGGAGTGATTTTTTAAAAAGTTAATAACAAAAAACATAGTGAATTGGTTCTAAAAATTCCAAGCTTTTGATTTTTCAAATAATAATCATTAATTTAAAAAGGTTATTACTGATGAATTTTAAGAATCAGCCCTTATAATTTAGCTGTTTTTTTGCATGGAAGTTAATTGCATCTAAGAAAAAAAATTTTTAGATTTTTTTTGATTTTCAAAATTCTGAATCAAATTTCAAACAAAATTAAATATCTAATATATTCTTTGATTACAAACTCAACATTAGAAAATATCCCACTTTAATAATCAACAACGTCACTGTATTTATTTTTTACCATTGTTGAGTCTCCAAATATCTTGTGAGTATATCTTTCAAAATTCTTTTCTGAAAGTTTTCAATTTCTTCATTTTTTTGTAGAATATTTTGTATTTTTTTTTTCAAAAAAAGAAAAATATTTCACCTGTAAAGAATGACTGAAAGCAAGGTCCAAGCCGCCATGCCAAATCATTAATTTTAGCTTAAAAATTAAAATTTAAAAATCATTTCTTTAAAAAAGAATGACAACTTTTTAAAAGTCATTTAAGCAAAAAAAATATTTAAAATTCATAAAAACAAAAATCTTGCCATTTTAGAAATCAAACATTTTTTGAATTTTTTATTTTAAAAAAAATTGAAAAATTGAAAAAAGACAAATAAAAACTCATCGCACTTCAGCTCAGTTTTAAAACTAGTAAACTGTTTTGAAAAATATTTTCAAAAAAAATTCTTCAGTCCTTAGAATAAGAAAAAGAAAAACATTTAGTATATGCTCAGAAAATCAATATAAATACTGCACATCTTCAAGCTTTTTATTTAAAAAATAATTTTCAATAGTAAGCTAGAAAGTGTTAAGACAACGTGTTGCAAGGATGTTTACCATTAATCTGTCAATCCAATGATTTAAAATGATATTAACTAATTCTATCGGTCTGAGCAACATTTTTTCTCTTAACTCCTCAAAACGATCATCAGCCGAGCTTAGCAATAGCTTGAATTGATAGGACATTTTTAAAATGAGGACAAATAAGCCCGATGACCTACGATTTATCACGCTACTCTTCATTAAGTGATGAATAACTTTTAGTCGAACAAATTTTTTCAAAGAAGTCAATGATGATTTGATAAATCACCATTCAGCTGATTAATAAATCATGTTGACAATTCATCACCCACCTTCTGATGACTTCTTAACTTAAAAAAAATCCTATGATGATTCGATGACGAGTCTGCACAAACCAGTAAGAGTTGTCTACCGCTTAGTTCTTAAGCTGGTAGTCTGACGACGACTGGTTTTAAAAAGATGACAATCGAGGCATTTGTCTGAGGATATTGCTTTTTAAACAAGGTTTATGAATGATGATTTAGAAATGTAGGCATGGACAAATGATCATTGTGATTATAAATCATTTCACATTATCTGACTATAAACCTCAAACCACTCTTTTCTAGCATGTATCGAAGCCAATTTAATTAAATTATAGTTAAAATTGGTCAAATTCAATGCTTATAAAAACAGGCTGCTACGGTCGCTGTTTATATTCTTTAAATATATACTACAGCATTACCAAAGCTCTCGACAGATTGATAAAAGAATTTGAAAAAAAATTTTATTGAAAAGAAAATTAAAAACAATTCTATTGAAAAGAAAATTTAAAAAAATTTATTGAAAAAAATTTTATTGAAAAGAAAATTGAAAAAAATTTATTGAAAAAAAATTTTAAAAAAATTTTATTAAAGAGTTCTTTTAGAAGAAATTTTGAAAAAAAATTTTTGCCAAAAAAATAATCTTGAAAAATAAATATTTTGATGAATTTTGATAAAATTTGAATCAAGAGCCAGTGGTGTTTGTGGCTCGCCTTTGCATCTTGTAAATATTTAAACTATCATGGCAAAAGCAGCCTTGATTGACAAAATTTATCAGATTTTCTTTGAGAAACCAACAAAAAATAAAAAATAAACGCTTTATAAATTACCCAATTTATTGTTAATAATATTTTTTTGAATAATTCACACAACCATGGCAACTAAAGCCCAAGCTTGAAAAAATATTTATCAAAACTCTTTATGATTTAAATAATTTAAACAAACATCTACTAGTTCTTGATTATAGTCTCGTTTTACATTAAAACAAAAATCAACAAAACGAAAAATTATTAATTCAGTTAATAATCATTGACTAGAAGAAAAAAAAAGATGCTTTTTTTGGGATTAGAGGGCATGAATGAGCGTAATTGGGAGAATTTATGAAAAAATTATCTAATTTTTAATTTTTTTAATCAGCCTCGAACAAAATATGCTTCGGAACAGGCACTGACCGTCCCACATTTCCGGACCAAATAGCCAATGACCGCTTCGGAAATGAAAACACCCCGTTCCGAGGAGTCAAAAATGTGTAAGACAAATCTATTAAATCAAATAATTTTTATATAATTTTTATATTTATAGGGGACCCGGCCAATACGACAATCACATATTTACCTCCTTTACCAACATAAAAAAACCAATCAGTACCAAAGGATATGTAGCCAGAACAGGTCAAAAAGATTTTTATCAACTAGTTGTATGTTTTAGAATTAAATTGATTGATTAAGAATATTGGTTAGTTAATTTAAGGATCGGGCACCTTCGCCGACCCTTTACCAAGACATAAACAGAGCGCCCATCAAAAAATCCCTAAAACCTTTTCACAGCTCGTCAAATAGATTCAAAAAAGAGGCCTCCTTCATTTCGCCGGGGTAATTAAAAAATTTTGAAAATTTTTAACAAAAAAATAAAAATTATAAAATTAAATAAAAAAATTTTTTATTTTAAATTTATTTTATTTATTTTAGTCCTGGATGTTATGAGCACCAGGTTGAACGAAATCGTAATGTCCAAGCTCTTCACTCGTTTGGCGGAAGGACAAAATCAGTGCCTCATGTTGACATCAAGTGTATAGTCAACCAAAATATTATTGTTAGTCTGAGTGAGCCGTGTCTAGGAATTATTTTTTTAAACTAGTTTTTTATTAAGTGCGATAATTGCGGCGAGAAGCCCGAGGGCGACTTTTTTGAATACAAGTCTAAAAGTTTGTGCTCTCGATGCTATGACTATAATTACAAATGGCAAGAGAAATATAATAGAGCGTAATTAATAATTAAAGAAATACAATACAAAAATTTAAATTTAAAATTTAATTTAATTATTTTCTAGTTATTTAACATCGTTCAAAAAGACCAGAGACTGCGCGTTCATGCATGAACACGAGGGAACTACCGCTGTTATTCAAGTAATTTATTTTCTTTCACCTTATGCTCGAACTATAGGAAAAATAAAAAATAAATTTTTTGTCTACAGTTCGACTTAAAGTTAATTGAGTTTACTAATTTTTTTTTGTTCAACAGAAAATTAGTGATAAAGAATTGAAAAAATTGAAGCAAAAAGAAGCTTATCTAAGCTTGTACTGGTCTTGAATAAAATTTTAATTTTGTAAATCATTTATTTTTTAATAAAATTTAAATCTATTAAATTTTTCATTTCGAAATTTTGGCGAGAAAAAAACGCTGAACAAACTTGAAAAAGCCCTTCAATCTCACTAAATTGAGAGTTTTCCTTAATTACTAAAAATTGTATGAAAGTTGTTTACCTAAACAGTTTTTATTTTTATTGAAGGTGATCTAATGATATTTTCAATTAGTATTTTATTTTAAATAAATGAAAAGAGAAAACTAGAAAGTAATGATAAAAATACTTTTTTTTTTCAAGTTAGGCAATTTACAAATTGCTTGGCAAAAATCGATTAGTTTGAAAAAAAACCCTTAATCGAAATTTGGTTTTTTGAAGGAAGTTGTAAATATTATTATTTGTTAAATAAATTATTTGGGTAAGAATTTAAATTGGATTTTAGATAAAAAAAAAATGAATCACATATGTTTCTTGTAAGTACTATTTTCTCTATCAAAGATCCTAAAAAAAAACATTTTTTTAATTTTTTTCAAAATTAGACATTAGAACTTTTTTCAAATTTAAATGAGCCCTAAATAGTAGTAGTAGTAATTTTATTTAAATTTTAGATTGATCAATTTTCATTGTAGAAAAAGCTGTATTCAATGAATTTAAATTTGAATAAAATAAATTATTTGATTTTTTTCTTAATCAAAATTCTCAATTAAGATCGTGTGTTGCTAACAAATCTGAGATCAAGGCAAATTTTAGAAAAATTTCTAGATTTTTGAATGAAAATCAATTGACACTCAAAGAAAATTTTCTAAATGATCCGAACGTGTTTTCTCCACCCGTAATTAAAATAAAACTTTAATTAATAGTTTTTTATTTTGAAAAAAAAATCCAAATATTTTCAAGATTTTTATCTAAATTCATAGTTTTTTTTGTACTAGCTAAAATAAAATTTTAATCTGTTTTATGAGCATTTATCTATTTAAATTTTTGATATTTTAAAAGGGACATATGTTAATTTTGGCATTTGGAATCAACGCTTTAAAATGCCTCTAAGAAATGTATGACGTGCGCACATTATTAAATGTCAGAGTCGATGGAACTTTTTTTATCTTTCGGATCTGAATGTAATTTAATATTTTCTCATATAAATTAATGTCGGTGCTCAGACAAATTATTGAGAATTTCTAATTTAGCTAATAAAGTTAATTGTAAATCAGCAAAAAAGGTGCTTGGACAGATATGATAAGATATATCGATAATGGATTTGGATTTTCTAACAATTTTTGTGTGTTTATTATGATAAGACTGACTTTTGCTACTTTACATAATAATCTTGCATAATTGAGGTTCAGCCGAACTCTGGGCTCACTGCAAACTTTAGAAATATATCAATTTGTTAATTTGATTAATAAATAGTTTGAGGCAAAATAATTCGAAGGGCTCTTCGGACCGAGAGTTTATGCTGATAAAAAAAATTTATTCAAAAAATCGCTTTTAATGGATTAGACCTAATCAGCTGAATAGTAAATAAATATTTAAAAAACTAGCATATTTTTTATCATTTAAGTCTTTTCTTAAACTTGATGCTCATTTTAATCAGCTAAATTAATGCGACTTTGTTTACACATTTCTATGATTAAAATTTCAGCTTGTAATCACCAGACAGATGAAATTTGAGTGCCAATAGATTCAGATGTCGGCCAGCATAGCAACAAAACATAGCCTAGAAAAAAAGACCAACAGATAGTGTTCAAGGTTTGTTAAACTTGGTAATTTACCTTTAAGTAGAATTTATGCGATTAAGATTTTTGCAAGAATAGAGGAAGATATGATTTTTAAATAATGACTTAAAAAACTAATTTCCCTCTTAGAACTAGTCCATTAAGCGCTAATTGTGCTTTTAATCAATATTTTATGTCAAAAGTTTTGCGGATGCTAAGTTTGGAGCATTTCAAGAATTTAAAATTTTCTTTTTTATTTTTAATTTAAAAGTTTTTTAATCGATTTTTGGAATTTTTTTAAAAATTCTAATTAATGTTAAAAACGAAAAAGATTCTTCAAAAATTTCACTGTCGCAAATTTTTTTTCTCAAATTTCTCAAAGAGAATTTTTTCTTAAGAATTTAAGAGAATAAATTATGAAAAATTTTTTTTTAAATAAAATCGAATATTTGTTGCAAAACAATTTTTATTTTTAAATTAAATTAATTTATTGATTAATTAATGCTCGATAAAGAGACTCGAAATTCATAGGGTGTCAATATGTGACTGTGCACACAAAACCATGTTTGTGGCGTCATTTGTTCCAGGACTCGAGCAAAAGAGTTTTAAAGTATTATTTTTATTAATTTAGACACTAAGTACTGGTCAGACATATGCTCGGGCTATTTCCGCATCGATTCAAGAGAGATTTTTAATTTAATTAATTTGTAATTAATAAGCGGTATGAAAAGGAGAAGAGGGAACATTTAAAATAATTCAATCAAATAAATAATCGATTTTTTTTATTTCTTAAAAATTTCCTCTATTGTCTGCTATTAATTTACGTTCTTTATTGCTCTGTTATGTAACCACCATCTTAAATCAGACAAACTAGTTGCCTGACAAACACAAATTTCCGATCCAGACCCTTCTGAGACTCAATCAATTATTCAAGCTTGTTCTAGACTTGATCGGCACGAATTTTATCTCAAATTTTCTAGATTCTTATCTAAATCTTATCGAATCTTATCATCAAAAAAATAGTATTTTTTTAGACTAAATTGACCATTTAAGCGATGAAATTAGATGCTGGAAAAATTTAATAAATTATGAAAAATTTATTTCTAAAGTCGGAACGATGAGTGCCGCAATAAATGGTCTATTTACACGATGATAGGTATCATTTGAGCCGACATCAATCAATAAAATTTCAACAACTTATTACTCGAATTATGATCACTATTCAAATTTTTCAAATATTAAATTTAAAAAAAAAAAAACAAATTAATATTTTATACTTTTATAATAATGAAAATACAACCCGTAGGAAATGCAAATTTCTATTTTTTTTTACAAATACAATAAATTAAGTTTATTTATTTGCATATTTTCAAAGGTTAAACAATAAATTAAGGTAAGCAAAAAAATAAAAACTAACAAAATAGTTCCTAATGTTACGATTGCGTAATGAACCACGCCGGTTTGTTTTTTAATTCATAAAATTAGCTAAATAGAAAAAAAATAAGTTGGTATAATTTTCTAATTTTTTGATTTTTTCCAAACTTGGTTGTCATGGCAACCGAGCACCGGGCCCAATTATCAAGGATAAAATAGAATGACATTTATCACTGGCACATAGGTGGTGGTTAGCTAAAGTTTATTTGTTTATTATAGAAACTAAAATGCCAACAGGTCTAAGCAAATAGAATAGCCGAAAATAATCTCGTTTAGTTTATTTAATAACGAGGCCTGGCCATACTAATGATGTTTGTCATTTGTATTTGTTCCCGGACAACATTTAGCCAAGCTTGTTATTAAGCTTTGAAATTATCATAAATTATAAAAGTATTAGGTGAAATCAAATAGATACCTTTTTATTATTATGAATTTTGTCTAGATAAGAAACCTTATCGAACTTAGAGTTTACTAAAAAAATAATATTTTTATGATGCAATTAAATTGCCAAGTCTGGCCCTATGGAACCATAATTATGAATAATCGATTAGTGCACCCTCTGTTCTCTTTTTTTATAATGACAATAGATTGCATAGGTTTTTAATAAAATGTACCTTTTTTTAAGCTCAATCTTATGCGCACAATAATGGGATGTTCAGGGTGCGCCACTTAATTTGAAATTTATTTATTTTTTCTAATTATCTATACGTTTCTAAACTTAATAGACTTAACCTTCAAATCAATTTTTATTTTTTTTTAAGTCTATTTTTATTATTTGAAAATAAAAAAAAATTTTTTTTTTCAAGTTTTTTTATTAATGAATTTTCAGAGCGCTTTTTTATGCTGTCAAAAGAAGATCGATAAGTCTAGAACAGCTCATTAGAATACTTAATTAATTTAGGAAAAAAAAAAAGAAAAAGATTCATGTCGAAGCATATTTTCAAACAAAATTTAACAAAAAAAAATTATTTATTTTTATTTTTAGATATAAGTTATGTAAAAAAACATTTTTTTACTTTGAAATGGATTGAATTTTTTCAAGGAAAAGAATAAAATAAAAATAAAAAAGTATGTTCGCCTCTAATTCGTATTCATCCGCTTTAAACACAGCCGAAACAGCGTATTCGTCGTCTTCATCATCGGCGTACTCGTCGCCACCTGGTTCTCCGTTCATATCACTTCCCATAGCGCAGCCAATTATCGGACAAAAACGCTCACAACGCAAGCAAAAAAACTCTGTCTCTGTCTCCTTTTCGTCAAATAACATGAGCTCTATTTTGTCAGCCCATTCTTACGAACAAGTGACCTCCACTCTGCCCAAGAACGCCTCATTTTACCAAGCATCAAGTCCCATTTCGCCGGACAACTCACAGCTAATAAACACCAAGAAGATTGTTCCAAAATCGCCCAGACCTCAGCGAACTATTCTTATACTTGACAGCGTACTGTCCGGTCTTAATTTGTGCATCGAAGACTTGAGGAATAAAGTCAATGAATTGACCATAGCTGTCACAAATGGCTATAATGCCATGGCCAAACAACTGCTCCAGTCCGAGTCTTATCTTAGACATTTGGAGACCAGAATTACAAATTTGTTAAAGTTAAAAAATAGCTATGTTATTCATTTGAAAATGAGAGAGGGAATTCAAAATATGTACGAAGCGTATAAAAAAACGCCGAGCAAGAATCAAGTGAAAAACTTGGCCAACATAAAATCAGGATGGAAGGAATGCATTAAAGTAATTTTTTTTATTTAAAAAAAAAAGTTCAAAATAAATTTGGCATTTTTATTAAAAAATTGAGTCTTTAGATTTAAATTTTTTGGATAAGTTTTGCAAATGATTTTTGAACTGAAGGATTTTTTTAAAATCTTTATTGATATTTAATTATCTTAGCAGATTGATCAGCTGGATTTATGCCTATTTCTGGAAATAAGACTGGATTTAATCTATTAAATCATAGATATTTTATTTTTCTTTTGATAACAACATTGTTCGAGTATTTTTCATAATTTTCAGCTCAGCGCTTAGTGAATCATTTAGATGATAAAATTAATTCTATTTTTTTTTATTGTCAAACATTAAAAATAAAATTAGTCAGCTTTTATCAAGTTATAGATAATATTAGTCAAGAATAGGGAAAAAATTGGTAATTTTTTTATTAATGATTCATTTTTCCAATTTAATGGTATTTTATTAAAAAAAGTGTGATAACTTTATACAGACAATAAAAATAAATGGAGTTAAAGTTGATAATTAAAATTTTTTCTAATAAAAGTTATGATAAACTGTGGGTTTGAATAATAAATTTTAGTTGTAAAATTTATCATAAAAATTTATAAAATTGTTACAAAATAGTTTAAAATTTCAATTAATAATCGAAAGATTAGTCATGCATATCTAAAAGTTGAGTATGTCTAAAGAAGAATTTATAAAAAATATTCTTCTAATTTAAAGAGAGTTTTTTGAATTATTTTTAAAAAGAAAAAATAAAAATTTTGAAATTTTTTAAGTGTCTTAACTTTAATCAATAGATAAAAATAGGTTCAAGATAGTGCTAATTTTGGGCATTATTTATTAATATTTGATGAAAGTTCAAACAAATTAATTGTGAAATTTTCGATATTTGAATAATTTTCAAAATTCCTTAGGCAAGCAAATATCTTAATCCCTAAACTTCTAAACACTTAGAAGTTTTAAGATTAAAATATCATTTATCCTGATCTTTTTACCATTTCCTTTGCAAAATTAGAAAATATTTCATTAAACTATCATTGATTAAAAATACAATCTATGCTTTAGAGGTACCTTAGTCCAAAAAAGAAATTTTTTTTCTTAATATTAGATATTTGAGGTTTTTAGTTAATTTTTGAAAATTTGGGTCAAACAAAAAATGATTTGTTTTTTTAAAAAAAATCTCATAACTAAAACAATATTTAATTTTATTTGTTTTTATTATAAAAAAAAATTTATTTTTTCTTTTCTAATTAGAAAAATAAACTAAAACATTATTTATTTAGACACTATGTTTGATAGAAGCGCAGACCGAAGCCCTACTGGGAACATTCAGATTTCAAATAGAGAGTAATCAAATATTTATAAATTACAATTAAATTAATTAAATTGTATCCAAATTTTTAGAGTTGATTGGCTTCGCTCGTCTATGTCCTGGTGATGTTTATCAGATTCAAATCAAATACGGTTCCAATTCAAAATTTCGCACTCGGACTAAAATCGCCAAAGACTGCAGCCAACATTGGGACACCACAAATTTCACTTTTAAGATTAGCATTCACGACCATCTTCAAATAAAAATAAATGAGATAAAATTTTTTGGCAAAAATGTGACCATAGGCGAACGTTTCTTCGACATCAAGGACTTATTCTCGACCACCCAAACCCAACGATTGACTCTGAACGCCAACACCAGTGGATCCATCAAGCTGAGTATGCTGATCACTTGGATGCCCTTTGAAAGCAGCGAAGACAACTTCACATTTTTTAACCCGAGCCAGCTGCTGACCAAAAACCGCACAGTGCCCAAGTCGAGCTCATTTCAAAAATCATCCGAACTGGCCCCACAAACAAGACCCAGCTCGCTCTACTTGTCCGACATCAATGAAAATAAAGAATTAAATTTCTCCACCCTTAGCCACGAAGACCCGGAGCCCAAATTGAACACTCTAATTTCGTCAACGAGCACTTCTTCGTCCTCTCTGGAAAAATCTAGCCAACCCATTGACCCAAAAGCAGACAATCGCAACAGTATCAAAAGTGTTTCGTCCAACGAGACCACAAACAGCTTTGATTATTCCAAATCGGAAAGTGCTTTGTCCGCTGAATCCGAAGACATCGAGCCACAAGTCCAAAGTGTTCTAAATGAACTAATTGAAAAGATCGAAAGCCCAAATCTAGTCAATTTAAAATACAAAATTTTGAAAAATAATTTACATGATCTAAGGTCCATTTACATAGAGCTAAATGATTTATTCAATTGTTTGATTAAATTTGATGCTCTGTGCGGAAATAGAGATGACAATGCAGACACCATAGATGGCCTTGATTTAAATTTAAATTTGAACGAAAATCAAAGTGTCAATTTTGAACTAGTGCTCCAAGAATACTTTGATTTTTTGAATTTGGAAAGTGATGTCGAGAGTGTTAAACTCTTTTCGACTGGTGCGGAGCCAAATGAGGCTGAAGCTGGTCCACTGGTGGTAAATATACTCGACTATGATTGTTTGTTAATCAATCATTTCGAGCGAATCAATCAATTGTTAAATGTGAGTTTAAATAAAATTTTGCAATTTTTTTTTTAATTTCAGAATATTGAATTTTGATAAAAAATTTTTTTTTAAACTATAGAATTTAAAATTTTGATTTAAATTTTTTTTCTATTTAGAATTTAAATTTTGTAAGCAAAAATGAGTTCTCAAATTATGTGATAAATGAGAACCAGGCCAAGTTTGAACAAGTTATTCTCGATTCATTGAGTTGTGAGGAGGAAATTTTGAACAAAATTTACAAATTTTTTCACATGACTAAGAATATTCAGCCCAGTTTGAACAATTTAATTAATTTAATGAACAATGCTGATTATGGCGATCTGTGGCTCGAGTCTTTGGAGGCCGAGAGGTTTTTTTGCGCAAGATCATGCTTGCTAAAGGATAAAATTTTGCACCATTTTGACCACAATTCAATTTTATCTACGCAATTAGTCGATTTTGTTCTTGAGTCTTTCTCTCACAAGTCGTTTGTTAGCATTTTTTATTTTGACACTGTTTTTGACTTGTTGAAAAAAATCAGTCATCTGGCCCACTCGAACATTTCGGACAGCAATTTTTTTGAGAATTTTTTCAGTCAATTTGAAAATGAAAAAGATAAAATTTTAATTTTAAGGAATTTTTTCCCACACACAGTTGATCATTTGATCGTAAACGAAACAGATTTTAAAAGTAATTTAGAAATAATGATTTGACTTTTTTTAATTATTTTTTTCTAAAAGATTTTATTGATAAAAATAAACAGAAAAAGTTATTTGTGGATCTAAGCGCTGATTATGTGCTTCAGAGTGCCATTAGCGAGCAGCATAATGGCAAATCAAGGCTTGTTGAGTATCTGATTCAGATTATAAAATAATTAAGCCACAAAACAGTAAATTCTTCGGCTAATTAAATTCGGTATTCGTCGGCAGCTGATCGTTATAAACTTTTTTGTTGTACAAATTTTTTCTGCAAGGAATCCCATTATTTTTATAAGGCACTAGTCTTTCAATGCCAAACTTTTCTTTTTTGTCCATTTATTTGAATAAAAATTTTAAAAATAAAATTCATTTTTTATTATAAAAAAATGTCCAGCATTCGCAATTTAAAACAATTTAAATTTTAAGAAAATTTAAGGATCATATTAAAGCTTGTTTGAAATTTAATCAAACTAAATTTTAGATTTTGCTAAAAATTTTATTTTTAGTTTTGACCAGTTCAAATACTTTCTAATGAAATATATTCTAAATTCGAACAAAAATAGAAGTTAACAAAAAATTAAAAATCAAAATTCGATTTTAAAAATAATCAAACATTTATTTGAATATAACTTTAATTTATTTATTGTGTTCTAATAAAAATTAAATTCAAATATAAGAATTTTTTTCAAAAGAGAATTCCGTTTTATTTTTACTTTATCTCAATAATAATAATAATAATAATTAGCTACATCAAGCAGGTTTGCAGAGACGATCTATCGTGGGAGGAAGCCGTTTATAGTAGCTGCTTTACAGTGGCCATAGCAAATAGGTTGATGTGTGGCTGTTTTGGACACTTGGAGTGGATACGGCGCTAGTGTCCCGGTGGTCGCTGAGGAAAAATGGCCTCGTTACACCGGAGCTCTGGAATCCCCAGGCCCACCAGGATACTTCCATGCATCGAGCCTGTTCTTGAACTGGTTTACAGTCGAGGCACAAATTACTGTCTCAGACAGGCTGTTCCACTCTCTGATGACACGATTCGTGAAAAAAAAAAGAAAGAGAGAAAGTTTTGGGGCTGGGCGCAGTTGGTAGGTGATTAGATGGAGAGACACTTCTTGTGTCATCTAATACCCTGACTGGTCCAGGTTGGGAAAGCAAGCTACAGTACGCGAGAGGTCTGATCCAATCTATGATGTTAAGGGCCGTTTCTGATCTTGAACATTTAGATCATGTCAATAGTTGTAAAATAGTGAAAATTATTTTTTTTAAATAAAAATGTGTTTTTTTTGTAACTATTTTAGACTTTTTATGAATTCTTCTCTAAAATTTTTAAATCATATCACTTTAATAAAAAAACTCGAAATTTAAACTCATTTTATTTTTAAAATAAAAACATCTAATTATATATTAAATTAAATTTATTCTTATTTAAACCAGAGTTGTTTAAAAGTCCCAAAAAAAGTCCAAGTCCTGAATTTATTTTTTAAAATTTGCTAGATCAGGCTTCATATCAAAAAATTTATATACTCTAATGCAATAGATTTGCCATGTATCAGAATTTTGTTGCAATTTTAGCATAAATTTCTTTTTCAGTATTCAAAATTTTAAAGCCTAGACTTGGACTTATGAATGAAAATTTAAAAAAAAAAGTCCTGACTTGGACTTGACTTGAGACTTGTGACTTTTAAACAACTCTGATTTAAATCGTGTTTTTTTTTGAGAAAATAATATTTAAATATTTTCTTTGAAATACAATTTTTCTTAATCATATGGTCCAGCCTTTCGATTAAATATTTTTTTCAATTTATTTAAATAAATATTTTCGAAATAAATTTTTACTTTAATTTAATTGAAAAAAAAAATATCTATGAGAATGTAAAGCCTGAATTAACAAAATCAATTTAGATATATTTGGCAAAGTCTTAGCATTTTAATTAAAAATATTTAGCGAAAGTCTTTCAAAATAATTTTTATGTCAATTTATCAATAATTTTAATTTTTTTCTGTTTTTTGTTAATTTTAATTAATTTTTAAAAAATTTGCCTTAAAAAAAAAGAGTTTTATCGTCATAATTTTTTTTAAATAACTTTTATTTCTTTTTACTGCTCAGAGTTAAATTAAATTTTGAAATTTAATTTAATTTTGGACTCAATTGACCAATAGAAGCAGATGATTGAAATTGAATAATAAAAATATTTTTACCTAAATTTTTTAGCCCTAGCCAAAATGTACTTAGGCATGGCTATTAATATAGTTTATTTAATAATTATTATTTAAATAAATGCATGTGCTAATAAGCCAAAAGCATTTTTATTGTAAAATTTTAGTTTGCTTCAATGGAAAAATAGGCATAGTTGCCAATACTTTTTGATAAGCTTTCGATAATTTTACGCCTAGAGTGCCAAGGTATTTAAAGTCGTAATTTTCTTTTTTAGAACCAAGAAATTAATTTATAAAATGGCTTTTATAAGTGAAGATAGAAGCGATAGTGTTAAGTACATACCGACTAAAAAGCTCAACATACACCAGATTCAGATGGCTGCAGAGTTGGGCGAACAGGCTCCACATTTAAATCAAATATTTCGGTGCAAATCGAACGCGGACATGACCTACAACAAGGATTTGTCGCAAAACTCGGATCAACCAAGCGAGTTCAAGAGAATATACGAAAATGAATTTAGCATGAGGTTGAGAGCCAAGTCGGTTGATAAAGCATTTGCCTATAGAGCCCAAAATGACAATGCAACAAATTCAAAAATTAATAGTTTTAATTGTCCTTTAAATAAAAATTTAGGTAAATAAAATTTTCTTTTACTCTAATTTCCATCAATTAATTAAACTCAAAATTAATTTCATATTCAATTAAATTTTATTTAAATAGAAAAACTCATTTAATAAAAAAAATTCATTTTTGTTTTATTTTTAAAGTTGTTAATGAACAAGAAATGCTACGTATGGCTTACAGGCGCAATAATAACTATTACAAAAATCGCGAGTAAGCGCCACTGTAAAGGATTTTTTTAGAAAAAAAAAATAATTTTTTCAAAAGATTAATGGAAATGGTCGACTTTTACAACAGGTCTGCATACCAGTACGAGCCAAGTTATGAGAGACGCCAATGGCAGAGGCCAGGCAAAGTGGACTGGGCTTATCAAATGGAAAGAGAACGGCATGATGAGTTCAATCGGTCTCGTAGACCCAGAAAAATGTAACTTAAAATTAATACTGGAATATTCTTAAAAAACTTTATTTCAGTGAAGAGACAAATCCAGTGCCACAAGTTGCGCAAAAATTTTTTCCCGATCCGAGGGTTTGAGAAATTTTTTCCTATTCTTTAATAAAAAAATTTTTTTTTCAAGTCACAGTCTATTGATTCTAAATCGGTAAGTTTTAAGAAAGATTTATCACCTGAGAGAAAAGTGAATGCCAAAACCGAGGCTGTTCAAACAACCGAGGCCGCATGTCCCGAAGCCGAATCAAAACTTGTGTCTGAGCTGAGGAGCCAAATGGATTTGCTCAAGGCCGAGATTGCTCGACTGCAAAATGCTCAGTCAGCCTTGGAAAAAAATCTAAAACAACAGCAAAGCACTGTCCTCAGACCCATTATTTACTCCGGGTCTAACTTCAGCCAAAATGAATATGACGAATACAGTCTTGATCAGTTCATTCAAACTGACGATCAATTGTTCACTGTCACGGATTATTCAAATTTTGTTAATGTTGAAAAAAATATTTCAAAAATTTTCCCAAGTTTTTAATTTTTTTTTTTAATTCTAGAATCATCAATTGAAAAATTTGCCTGCTACCAAAAATAATCAATTGAACCAAAATTTGATTAATAGTGAAAATAAAATGTAATTTAAATTGGATAATTAAACTTTTGAGATAAACGTGTCCCCAAGTTAATAGCCACACTGTGTTTAGCCTAATTTTTGATGAACATGAAAAAAATTTGTATTTTTTTGTTGTATTGTTAATTAAAAAAAAATGTCATCTAAAACCAACCGAGTGTGACCAAAATTTATCTTTAAAAAATTTATCTCAAAAGCTTATTTTTTTGTAGAAAAAATGAAAATTAAATTTTGTTTAAGCCCTTTGAAGCCTGAGTTGAACCAAGTGAGGAATAGAGTAGCTCCGTTGAATTTTGCGCAAAATATTTCTTCTAGTTGTGCTCCGAAAATTCAGTTCGAGCAGCCAAAGGCAACTGTTAACCCAGTGCCAAAGATAGTTCCTAAGGAAAACACTGTGCCTCTAACAACTCCGTTAACAGTGAAGCCAGTATCGGAGGCACACACTGGTCCGAGTTCTCCCAACGCCCAATTGTACCATAAATTGTTGAAATTAGTTTCCGATTCGGTGAATCTTAGCGATTCGGAGCTTTCCAGCCAATTCAATGTTCTAATGAGCAATGGGCATATAAGGACCCGTCTTAAGCAGCTTCATACTCAATTGCTTCAGGACCCTAACCACTACTGGCCAAAATTAGAAAAAATTCTTCTCTTCGAAAATCAAGGAAAAGATAGCATTAATTTTCAAAATTTTTCCTCTATTCAGAATAAGGTTCAAAATTTAATCAAAGATTTAGTTGAATTGAAAAAATTTTATTCGGAGGCAGCTCCGAGTCAAAAAATTTCGTGTCAAACTTTTGCACCCCAGCCTAGGATTCTAAATAGATAAAATAAAATTTTCCTTTTTTTTTTTTTTTGTAAAAAGTTAATAGACTAATAAAAATTAAAAATTTTTTCTTTTCAAATTTAGCTTTTATTAAAATTTTAAAATAATAATAATTCCAAAAAAAAATGAGTAATTTGGCCAGAGCTCGATCGGAAGATGAAGAGAACCAGAGCAGCAATCCTCAGATTGAGTAACTTCTTAAAAAAAAAACAAATTAATTTAAATTAATTTTTTTCTTAGTTCTAGGATTTTGGTGAGCGCTAGCAGACCGGATCATCCGAGAGTTTTTTTCGACATTTCAATAGAAGAACAACCAATTGGCCGGATTGTGTTCGAACTTTATAAAAGTGCAGTTCCAAAAACTGCGGAAAATTTCCGTGCCTTGTGCACACATTTGTATGGCTTTGGCTATAGATACTCCTATTTTCACCGCATCATACCAGGCTTCATGTGCCAAGGTGGAGATTTTGAAAAGTCCGATGGAACTGGCGGATCAAGTATTTATGGAGATCATTTTGAAGACGAGTCTTTTGAATTCAGACATGATAGACCAGGTCTTTTGTCCATGGCCAACTCGGGCAAAGACACAAATGGCAGTCAATTTTTTATCACCACTGCGCCGACTCCACATTTGGACAATAAGCACGTTGTTTTTGGCCGAGTTCTTCAAGGCATGGAAATTTTGTCCTTAATTGAGCAGTGTGGCACAGATGACGGTCAAGTTTCTCAAATGGTACGCATTGACAATTGTGGTGAAGTGGTCGCTTTGGTCAAAGTTAAAAACTAAATAAAAAATATTCTTTTTTTTTTAAATTTTATTTTTAAATTACAATAAATTGACTTGATATTTTATGATTTTTAAAGTTCAGTGTAGGAGTTAAGCTTTAAAATTTTGCCATCCCAAACTAATTGTTTGAAAAAGACTATCCCTAAATTTAACTATAAAAACACTTAATTTTATTAATTCATAAAGCTCATCATTTGCCAAAGAAACCATGAATCTGTTTACACTAATAAGCTTTTGTATTGCGGCCGGATACGGAGCTTGTTCTTCGCGGAATTATGTCAAACCGACCAGAAAAGGACTGGACGAATTTGAGCTGGACCAATTGATCAAAATGAACTTGGACCGAGCGAGAAATGGCTATCAAAAAGTTGAATATAGTCTTCCACTTATGGATGCTGCCAACTATGCAGCTTATCAGTTGGCACTGCGACGAACCCTCATAACACCCTATTTCAGGACTTGTAGCAGACTCGTAGGCTATGCCTACAAAATTCAGGGCTACTTAAAATCAGCTAAAAGTAATTTAAAAAAATACATTTAAAAATAATTTATTAATTTAAATATAAAAAGAATATTTTGGTTCAAAAATTTGCTTTAACAATTTTCCGCCATACACCAATCCGTTCGCTTATGATATTTTATATGACTGTACTCCAAAGGGTGTAAAAATCTATGACTTTTATGAATATGGCTATGGAACATGGTTTGACAATGAAGGCAATGGATACATGGTAAGATTGTTCAGTTTAAGAGGTTCGAATATGGACTCGGGAATCGGTTCGAGCGCTCCCGGCAATACTGGTTTGGGATCTGCTAATCCAATGGAGCGGTCATTGAATGCGACTGAGAAAAAATCCACTAATGGAACCTTAATAGAAGAAAATCAATTGCCTCCCATTGAAATTAAATCGAATGATGAGACTAAATTTAAATTTAAAAAATTATTTGTAAAAATCAAAAGCTCTAAATCTTTAAAATCAATTTAATTTTTTGTTTATTAAATTATTAAATTTTGTAAATTAATTTTTGAATAAAAATTTTATTTCTATTTTTAATGAACATTTAGAAATTTTTTTTAGAATTTTTGAATTAATTATTCTAAAAAAAAATGAGAAAATCCAAGCAAGTTGGTAAAGAAGCGAAAAAGGAAACTGGTCCAGTGGCTTCAAGCTCGAGCAATGATAATTATATGGATATTAACGTAGATGATCTAGAGCCATTGAGTGATACTACAGATTTTAAAAGTTTACTTACCCAGTCGTTTGATATATCTAAAACATTGGTGAAAAATGTCGGCCAGCTAAAAACAAGCCACGATTTGTTTGATTTGGATGCACATAAGCTATGTCTTTCCCTCAAGTGTAAAGGATTTTATAAAAATTTTCTAGATGACCAAGATTTTGAGATAAATAATTATTTTAATCAAAATTTAATCGAGTTGTTTGATTCAAAAGAAAAAAAAAGCAGAGAAAAATTTTTTGATTCTCAATTGAAAAACTTAAAAGCTGATCAAGATGAGTCGAATATCCAAGCAAATGCTAAAGAAGAAATTGCTCTCAAGTCAATAGAGATCAAGGAACAAAATATTGAAGACTGGTTAGATGAATTAATTGACTAAAATTTTTATAAGATCTCTTTTGAATATTAAGTTTGTTTTTTATTTTAAAAAATAAATTAAACTTATTGAAATTTTAAAATATTCTATTTTAATGAAATGTAAGAAGTACAGTCCCATATGGTCTAGTGGTTAGGATTCCTGCCTTTCACGCAGGCGGCCCGGGTTCAATTCCCGGTGTGGGAAAATTTTTTCAGATAATTATTTCGATTACCATTGTCTCTTGTTCGATATTGCAGCCTCATAAACCGAAACTAATTTTTAGTGCACATAACCAACATCATCTCACCCACGTTAAAACACTCTTAACTTACACTTTATCCTCTAAAGATGCGTTTTAAACCTTGAGTCCGTATTAAAATCGAGTTTTATAAGGTTAATGCGTGATTGAAATTTTTCGGTAAAATAAAAATAAAATTATTATTTTTCCAATTTTTTTTAAATTCAATTTAGAGCGCTGGATTAAATTTAGGATCAAAAAAAAAATATTTTTTACAAAAATTTCAAGCTTAAATGCCGCATTTAATTTTAAAACTTAGATTTAAATTAAGGTCTTTTAATGAATTTTTTAATAAGTTTAAAATTGACCCTAAAACACACTAGCAATCAAGTTTTAAAATTCCTATAAATTACTTTATTTTAGAAAATAACACGCATGTTAAGTACTTTGAAATCTTATTTGTAATTGTATCTATATCTCAGAATTAGAATAAATTGGTAAATTTAAACAAAAGCAAAGTGAGTAGAAATTTTTAAGTATTTGGGATCTATGAGATTTACTAAGCTAAATATGTATTTGACGGTTTTAAGGAATTAAAATTAAAAAATTACGTTCTTACACCAGGTTTTTGATTTCATGAGTTTCCTTTTGATGAAATCAAAAAAACTCTAGATGAACTACCCTCTTCTAGCCCACCAGGTTTTGTAGGTATTCATCCAAAAATGTTATTTTTCAAAAGACGAATAATTAAACTTGGTAAAATTTATCATTTCTCAATTTTTAAATTATTTAAATTCAAATTTGAAGTTGATAACTTGATATCTATAATTTTTTTTCAGAATTATCTTCAATATTGGAAAGAGCGATAGAAATCTAAACAAAGAACTCTTGAAAGAAGTCGATTTGGACAATTTAACGTCAAAAATTCAAAGACATTTACTGAATGTCGATCATTACTTAAGAAAGCTAATTCATGGTTACGTTCTATATAAGCCAAATAAAAGCTAAATATATTTCAAGATAAATAAACGAAGAACGAATTTAGGAAAACCATTTTTTACCATAAAATAATATGATAAACAATTTAAAAGCTGGTTTATGAGCTTCCTAAATTTTAGCAGTTTTCATTTAAGTCTTTTACTTTTTTTAAGTATAAAATTTTTTTTTTTTCCTTAATTTTACAGCATCCTTTAATAGGACTAATTTTTAAAAAGATCAATTCAGGGATTTTTAATCAATTAATCATTCAATAAATAATTGACTTTAACTTTCATCAATTATTCGTAAGTTTTTTAAAATTAACAAAAGGTATAAATTTTATTTTAAGAATTTTTTTTAATTCTTTAAAATAAAATTTACAAATATTTACAAAACTTCACAATTTATTAAAAAATAAAAATGAAAATATCTAAAGAGAATATATATATAATTTTAGTGTGATTAGAAAATGTTTTTAATTGCAATTTTTTTACAAATAAAAAAATAATTTTTTTTGGAAAAAAATAAAATTAGTATATTAAAAGTCAATTCAAATTTAATCAAATTGAAATGAAATGAACTTCTTAAAGGTGATTAGAAGGCATCTGCATTTTAAAAATCAAATTTTAAAGATTTATTTAATTTAATAGTTTTTTATTTTGTTATTTTTAGTAAATATCTTTTGTCAAAGGATTTTTTTTCTCTATTTAAAAAAAATAAAAATATAATTGTCATTTTTGAACAAAATTTTTTTAGATTCTCCATTGAATTTTATTTCAATTGAGAATTTTGATTCTGAATTCAAGAGAATTGGTTTAGCAAAATCGTTTAATTCTAATTTATTCTAATATTAAAGAATAGATTTTCAAAAGAGTGAGCCCAGTTTTAACTTTAATATTTTTATCCTAAATGATAAAAGAGCTTTAATATTTTGAAACGGCATAGTTTTTCATTAGTAGATAATTGTTTTTTTCAGAAGATAATTTTATTTTAAAAAAAAGATAATTTAATGAAAAGATAAATGTTTTTGTTAGTAGATTTTCACCTTTTTCGGTAGATAATTATTTTGTTACGAAGATAATTG
>QEOQ01000192.1:318430-356491 GCA_010279815.1 Brachionus plicatilis
AATTTATTTACTTTAAAAATCATTTTATCGTCATATCATTTGAAAAAGAATTAATTTTACTAAAAAATTTTGAATCTCGGTCCAAGCTTTAAATACTTACATAACTATCAATTTCTCAATTTCTGAGCTAAATAAATAGACCAGACGTTATATTATTTGAAAATTCCTTTAAATAATAATTAGAAAATGAATTTTGTAAAAAAAATCACTTTTTACCTGTAAATGTGTTCTGATTTTTCTTAAATAGAAAAAGTTAAGTCTTAAGGATTTTTGAATTTTGAAAAAATTATCTACTGATTTTTAATGTGATTTTAAAATCATTCCGAAGATCGAAAAATATGATATGAATAATCAGGATTAATTGAATCGTTCAAAAGATCTTTTACTTGGGTCGTTGAAAAAAGTCTGATAATAAATCATGTATAAATTGAATTTTAATTATTGGGAAAATTCGGCCTGATTTGACCCAAAATCAATAATTTAGAATATATTTACATATCTCGACGGATTTGGAAAAATTTACAAAATCAATGATTAATTTAATAAAATTTGTCAAAACTGACAGATAAGAAAATAAATTTAATTTATATAAAAAGACAAGTGTTGGTATCAAATTATGTTTGCCTAAACTAAAACTTGAGAAAATTATGCTAAACGGTTATTTTAAAAAATTAAAATCTATCAAAAACATTGCTTTTTATAAAATTATTTTTATAATTAAATTCAAGTGTTTTTTTAAGAGAACTTGCAAAACAAATTTTATTTATCAGTGGCATAGATGGTTTATTAGTCGCTAGTTGCATAACTAGCATAATTTACCATAGTCAATTACTCATGCTGATTAAAAAATTTACAGATAAAAAAGCTCGAAGTTTCTATTTTGAAGGTAAAATCTGTAAATATTCAAAAAGTAGTATTTTCTTAAATTTTAAGTGATAAGCTGATTTTACGAAAAAATTAAATATTTAGGGAAATTATCAGACCTTCATTAAATATTCATTAGTTGTGTGCATCACATAAAAGGCTCGTTTTTCAGTATAAAAAAGATGCTATTAAAAGCAGAATATTTCATTTCTCTTCTATATACCATAAGCAATGGTCTAGTCTTTCGGAATATGAAATAAATTAGCTTATAAAATGATCTTTATTAAACTAATTTTGATTATCAGTTTTTGAAAAGTTAACCTTTAATCTAAGTTTTCTATTTCCTATTTTTTTCCGATTGCTAGTATATATGAATCTGTTTATTTTGCGATAAAATCTTGCTGTTTTTTTCATCTTTCCGAACTTTTAAGCTAAATACAACACCAAAAATGAGTTATTGATAAATAAAATAAATTTGTCAGATTTTTTTTTGATTAAAATTGGACAGTTTAGAGTATATTATATTTCTGAAAAATAATTTTAATTTCATTTTAAATTTAAATAATTTACTCTAAGTTTTAAATGCGATTTCTGTAAATTAATCATAGCCAAAATTTATTGTTAAATAATTGGTATGAACCATAAAATTAAAATTACTTTTGTCATTCCCATAAAAGAATAGTAAATTATTTTGTAATATTTATTTATGAAAAACTATAAATAAGATTTGGACAAAATAAATAATATTCTTGTTAGTTTACAGATTTTAATCAGATCACTGCGAAACCGTATAGGGCTCAAATTGTTGAGGCAATTTTATGACGAAATTCGAGAATAAGTCTACTAGAATTTATTTTGAATTTTTTTCTATTTCAATAATATTTTTTCAATTAATGGATTTCATAAAAAAGACTGTGTTTTTTTTTATTATTAATTTTAAGATTTTTAATATTTTTTTGTCGTATCAAGTGATAAAAATACTAAGATTTTTTAAAATCTTGAATAATATAAAATAAAAAGTTTTGTAACATTTCGATTTAATCTAGTCTACTAGATTAAGAATAAAAACCAAAATTTTCAAATTGGAAGATTTGATCAGCTATTTAAGCTGATGTTTATGTATTATGATCGAATGTATCAATATTTTTAAATAACACATATAATAAATTGAAAAAATCGAATCGTAATCCCTTTGAGGTTTTCTAGAACTAAATTATTACAATTTAAAGAAATTAGAAAAACTTGTATTTAAGGTAAAAGGAAATTTCTGAATTTCTGATTTTTTTTTGAATAAGGAAAAAAAATTGCAGGAATGTTAGGTTTATACTAAAACGAAAATATTTAAAAAAGATAATTAAATAAAAAGTTTAAAAGGTAATTTTTTATAAAAATTGGTAAATATTCTCATTAATACAGGTTAAAAAATTCAAAATATGTCAAAAATCATCGAAATTCTGTATTTTGTTGGAATTTTTAATTTAATTTTAAAATTTACATTAATTCTGATACAATTTTTATTCTTAATTTACGAAAATTTACCGTGTAATTACGCAATTTCACGAAAATTTTGCAAAAAATAGAAAACGACAGCATTTCACATAAAACGGCACATCATTTTTGCATTAATAATAAAATTAAAAGGCTAATTTTTGGGCAAATTGAAGTTTGAGATCAAGATCAAAAGATCAAAATATAAATTGTAATATTTTTTTTTTAATTATAGAGAAAAAAATTTTTTTCCTAAGCTATTACATGACATGTTGTGTCAAGTTTATTTTCATATTTAAAATTTTAAAATATGCCTTTTTATTGAACTTTAATAGGTTTAAATTTTTTAATTGATTTTAATAAATTTTACTTTTATAGACTAAAAAATTTAATGTTTAAAAATTCATAATTTTTTTCATAATTCATAAGTGGGAAAATAAAATTATTTTAGTTTGAATGAATGAATTTTGAAGTTATAATTCTGAATTAACTTAAACTTAATTATTTAAATTATTTTTTTTTTGTTAAAAATATTAAATATCTATAATTTTGAGGTAAATTTGATAGAGAACCATTATTAGACATAACATGTCTAGTAATGTTTAGTATTTATCTCTTAAAAATTATCAAAATTATTAGATTAATTAAGTATTTAAATTTTAGATGATCGTTTTGATCTTAAAATTTGATCTGAAACTTCAATTGGCCAATTTTTGAGTTATTTGTTAGATATTTCTTGAGTGCAGCAAATTGAAAAAAAGTACGACCTTTGGAATTTTTTTTTGATCCTCATAATTCAGATTTTCTTAATATAGTTATCTAATTGAAATACATTTTCAGAAAATATATTGAACAACACATCCTAGTCTAAGACTTTTGGTATTAATTGATATTATTATTATTATCTGTTAGGTTCTGACGCCAAAAAAATTAATCATTCTCATTATAACATAGTGAATTTTAGAAAAAAAATCCCAAAATCGATTCTTTTAATCTCATCAGCTCATACAACTAGTATCGTATCTTGGAATTTTAGCCTCTGCAAAATATTCAAACTAAAAAATGTACACACATTAAAGTAAATAATGCCTTCATTGCAGATTATTTACAGTGGCTAGATATAGCTTCTGGAACATTGATTATATCAGCTGATAAAATATACAGAATCAATTAATGTTAGAAAAATTGTTATTGAGTTTTTTAATTTTTTTTCTAAAATTTACTTTCAGATCGAATTCCTAATTTTCATTTTTTTTTCGTTATTATAAGCTTTAATAAACCCGCTTATCTATTTCAATTATACATTTTTTGAACTGAAAATTTACTAATAAGAAATTATTATCGACATTAAGAAATTAAAGTCGTATATATTATAAAATGTTCAAAATGTAATGTTTTCTATAAAGGTGAATTAAGTAAAAAAGCTAAAAAAAAGAATTGGATAGCATCTTTATAGCATGAATCAATTTAGACAAATATCAGAAAAACATTAAGTAATTTTGGCAGGTTTTCTGAAGTATCAATTCACTATAATAGTTTAAATCATTCAGACGATCATTTTAAGTTTTAAATTATAAAATCAAATACACATGATAGAATTTAAAAGAATATCAACATAAACTGAGTTAATAAAATTTTTTTAAAGTTTCAAATTCCTATTTTAAATAAAAAAAATACCAAAAATTGACGTTTGATTTTTTTAGATACCATATTTTATAATTTTGGTTCTAATTTATTTCAAATTGTTGTTTTCAAAAAAAAATCAGTAAAAATGTCTAATATTAACCAGAAAATTTTCATAAAATAAAATGCTAAAGTTAGTTGAGTCTTTTTGAATTGAATCTTTATAACTGATTGGTATCCTTATATCTAATAATATATAAATTTTCTTGATTAAATGATTATTAATTTTCACTTCTAAAAGTAAACAATAAAATTGTTTTTTAAAACTGTTTGTATTTAAACTTTGCAAAAATTTGAATATTTTCCATGGTAGTTTTAGAAATTATTGAAAGAATAAAAAAAGAAAGCTCTTTAATCGATCCAATTAAGGATCTAAAAAATTTTATTTGTGTTTTTTTATTTAGCTTCCATGACTTTTGTGAAAGAATCATTACAATGTTCAATCTCTGTGCACATTTTTCTTTTATCCTTTCTATCTAAAGTTCAGGTTTTGGGCTAAAACGCAGCCTAAAAAAATAACTTTTTTAGCCTGCGGTACTGATTGATTACTCATTGATAGATTGAGGAAATTATTTCCTCTTTTACCTCTCGAAAAGACGATGTATTTACATTTTGAAACTTCTATTTTTAGCCTCCATTTGTATAGCCAATATTCCAATTCATTGAGGTAGTTTTGTATCTCTTTACTTATTCTTTTATGGCCTTTCTTATAAGTGAGAATTGTAGCTAGATCGTCTGTAAATAATGTAGAATAAGTAAGATTCTGCTTATTATTAGTAGGTAGGTCGTTAATGAAAATAGTAAAAACAAAACAGTTTGTAGTTAGCTAACTTTTTTAACACTGAGTAACTTTTATTAAAATTAGACATTATTTTTTTACATGTTGGTTAGGTCTCAAAATACAACAATAAATTGATCAGAAAAGTTTGTATTTAAGTAAATAAAATTTAAAAACAACATTTAAAGTATTTAAGTAATTAAAAAATAAAAAATTTTTATTATCGAATATTTTTACAAAGTGAATATTTGGTTCAATTTTTGCTTCAGTGGAGGTCATAAATGCTCGGAAAGCGTTAAAATAAAGTATCACTTCAATATCGTGAATTATTACCAGATCAAATTAACAAAATTAAAATTAAAAAAAAATTGCTCAACCTTTTACTCATCTTTATTGAATTAAGTAAATATTTCTTCCAAATAGTAATATTTATTCTATTAGAGGCATAGTGATCTATGTGATCAATAATCCCAAATTGCATTAGAAAAATACATAATAATTTTGTGATGGCAAATTAGACATGAGCAAAAAAATTAAACTAATGTATTTTGATTTTTTATTGTATTTTTTATTCTGAAAGAGCTTAAACTCGGTATATAAAAAAAATAATAATAATTATTCCACTGTCAATTTTCACAGTCACTTATTGACCTTAAATAATTGTAATATTTTTTGAAAGAATTCTCCAAAGTTAATGTTTTGAACCTCAAGAACGGTTTAAAGTGAGCTAATTTTTTTAACGATGGAATTTTTTTTAATATTAAAATGAGATTAAGATATTAAATGTTTTTTTTATTATTATTCCGAAAGAGCTTTAGCTCGGTACAAAAAACAAATAATTAGAAAAATAAAAACTAAAATTTCCACTCTCAATTTTAAGTGACTCTGAAAATTGAGGTCCTACTAAAATACTGACCCCAGTTTTTTAAAATTTTCTGACTCTCATTTTTTTGGCAAAGCAAAAATATTTTTAAAAATTTTAATATATCATTAAGTTTGAATTTTTGTCTATTTTTTGAAAATTAAACTCATTTTTTTCCAGGGAGTATAGTTTTTGTGATATTTTGATTAAAATTAAAGAGCTAATTAAATTTGAAATCGGATTTAAAAATCTTAATACGATATACCAATCGATCAAGAATTTTCTAAACTTTTTGACTTTTAAAAATATTATTGCTTTGCCAAAAAAATGGGGTCATAAAATTTTAAAAAATTGGATTTGCCGTTGCTATGCAATATTTGCCGTTCTCTTATGTGAATTAGGCGGCTCAATGAATAATTAGCCGTTCCATTACCCAAGTGGCACCTTTTTAGACACCTCTTTAGCTAATCTATCCAATTCTAAAGTTAAAATTTCCCTTTAGTGTATATTAAAGCGAAATTTAAAGGAATTGTGCAAAGTTAAGTTTTTTAATTGTTATGGGTAACAGAAAGTTAGCTCACTTTTTTGAGACTAAGATTTTTCAAAAACTAACATAAAAAATGTTCGATTAATGTGATCGAGGGTTGACCACCAGACAAAGACAAACTTTCGGTCACCATCGACCAAAAAGTGGATGTGTTAGCAGATGTGATCTGAATAATCACAAGACTAATGAAATCAAAATGACAACGATACTCAATCCAAAATTGAAAATGAATCATATTCTAAGCAAACATTTTACCAAAGTTAGTTAGAGCATACGCAGACTGAACACTGGAGCCTGGCTGTGTGCATTCTTTTCTCTTTTTCTGCGAGCTCTGCTGCGCAAAAATCGCGCGCATAAACAAACAAAATTTAGATCGAACAAAAAGAGAAATAGAACGAGAAGAAGACGAGCCAGCCTTGCTTCTCAGTCGTTAGCATAAAAAATGCTGCCTATTCTGTTATCATATTTATAATATTGTTGAACTGTTTGCTCACAAGTTGAATGCAGCTAACAAATAATTAATTCATCCAGACTAACTAAACCAGATAGGGCTTCTAAACGAGAGCTTTTTCTAATTTAGATGGCCAAAGCGTACGACTACTTGTTCAAACTGCTGCTGATCGGCGACTCGGGCGTCGGCAAGACCTGCGTGCTCTTCCGCTTCGCCGAAGACCAGTACAACGCCACGTTCATCAGCACCATAGGCATAGACTTCAAGATCCGCACCATCGAGCTGGACGGCAAGAAGATCAAGCTGCAAATTTGGGACACGGCCGGCCAGGAGCGCTTTCGCACCATAACCACCGCGTACTACCGGGGCGCCATGGGCATCCTGCTCGTCTACGACATCACGTCCGAAAAATCGTTCGACTCGATCCGAAACTGGATCCGCAACATCGAGGAGCACGCGTCCGCCGATGTAGAGCGAATGCTCATCGGAAACAAGTGCGACATGAACGACCGGAGACAAGTGAGCAAGGAGAGGGGCGAAAAGCTCGCCATCGAGTACGGCATGAAGTTCATAGAGACCAGTGCCAAGCTCAACGAGAATATTGAAACCGCGTTCTTCACTCTCGCCAGGGATATCAAGGCCAAGACCGAAAAGAGACTTGTGAGACTTTTTTTTCGTTTAGTTGTTTTTTAGAGAGGATTTTGGAAAATTTTTATTTTTTTTTTTTTCAGAATCAGAACAAGCCTGGAACGACCGGTCAAAATGGAACCGGGTCCAATACCAAGATAAAGGCCAATTCGGGCGTCTCGTTGAAAACGAGCTTTTTTTCCAAGTGTACAATTTTATAAATAAGCGATTGGGTTTTGACGAAACTATGGACTAACGACGAACAGATCAGTTTTAAAAAAACGTTTCCATTTATTGTTCGATGTGCGTTTTTTTCTTCTTCTTCTTTTTTTTTCTACTTTGGTCGCAGAATTTTTTTTCCTCAAATTGGTATATTTTTAGACTTGGACTAATAAAAGAAAAAAGAATTTTTTTAAATTTATTTTATTACCGAAAAATTTTAATTAACAAAAATTGGCCTAAAAATGTTAAATATAACAGAATATTTTTATCAAGAATAAAAGAAGTAAAACTTTTCTTTTTCACTTTGATCCTCATTGATATTTTATTGGTACACTTGAACCTTAGAATAACGAACCCTGGTCGTGTAAAGTATTGTGAAACTCAAAAACAAATTGAACAAAAATTCTTCTTTTTTTGATGAATTAAAATTAAAGTAAATAAAATATTCTAAAAAAATACTGCAACATACTAAGTTGTACCTTTATTAACTAAAATAAAATCATTGTTTTCTTTTTTGTTTTAGTTAGACCAATAATCAATTTAAATCCTATTGATATTCTAATTTTTGTCTTATTAAAACATGAGAAAAATTTTTCTAAGTAAAAAAGGTGCAACTAAGTATGTTGCAGTATTTTTTAAAGTATATTTTACTTTAATTTTAATTCATCAAAAAAGGAAGAATTTTTGTTCCATTTGTTTTTGAATTTCACAATGCCGTTGTGTGAATTCTTAGAAATAACGAACATAAAATTTTTGAAGCCTTCTCACTGATTTCCTGTATAAAATACCTTCAAATAATGGAACAAAAAAAAGGCAAAAATCTTGATGTCCTTCTCTTAAGGTAGACTTTAATAAGCTAGCATCTGAGCTTGGTCTCAGTCTAAAAGAATTGGAAGTCAGTCAACTCTTTAACATGAGTTTGGAAAAAGGCCTAGTCCCGAAATCCGGGAAAATAGCAAGTATAACCATGATCCCTAAGAAATCTTCTCATACTCAAGACCCTAATAACTATCGTCCAATTAGTATGACAAATTGTCTTGGAAAGTTACCTGGACGTATTATATATATTATCATATTTTTTGATAATACGTAAATATCGATAATTACGTTACCAGACGTAAATTTTGGAAAAAAAAAATTATCAATTTTTCCTGCTTTTTTTATTTTTCTCGTAATTAACTGAAATTAAAAAGATAAATACAGTAATAATCTGAAATAAATGAAATAAAGCGTAAATATTGATAAAAAGTTTATTAATTGGAGCAAATTATATTAGATCCATGAAATCTGGAATTACACAAGAGGTTCGATTTTCTACAACCGCATCAATTAGTAATACATTGAGATGTACAATTACATCTTACCATTCTTTGACCACCACTAATTGACATTTCATTGACCGCTTGTCTAACGCTTTTGATTGACTTGTCGGTTCTAATTTCTAGTTCAACTTGACAATTTTGAACTAAATCGTTACGGAAAAATAAGTCCGAAAATTCGCCAATTTGACATGCGAGTACATTTTTAAGAAAATTTTTTTTTTAAATTTACGGTTGCATCAGTAAAAATCAAAACTTACTTAGATAATATGATAATAATTTACTGATGGTTCAGGATTTACTAATGGATCAGTTTATTTTGATATTTACGTTTTATCAAAATTTACTATTACATATACACCACAATATATAATTTTCTTGAGAACAATAAATTATTTATACATGAGCAATCAGGATTTATAAAAAATAGACGCACTGCAGATAATCTTTATTTTCTTATTTAATAAGTTGTAGAGTCTTTTAATAGAAAGAAAAAAGTCTGTTGTCTTTATTTTTATTTTTATTTATTTGTTTTTCTGTTCGAGCATGCGCTCCTTCAGATAAAAAAAAAAATAAAATAAAATAATTAAAACAGTTTAAAAACTTTTAAATTTAAAGCAAGTTATTTTTCATTTATGAATGAAAGGATGAGATACAAAAATAATAATTAAAGAGCTGGGAGAAAAAAGAAAAAAAAGAAAAAAAACAAAAAATATAGATAAGATCTTAAGAGTCAGAAAATTTTTGTATAATTAGGTAGCAGCTACATAGAAAAGCGGGATTCGTAATAAATCTAGAATCGAAGCCTCTTTAATACTCCGAAACAAGTCTTTTAGTCAATGAAACTGAATAATCAAGAGCATTACGAAGGTAATTTTCTAAGAGATTACTTAATCTGTGGTCAATTTTACTGATATTCAATTTATTTTCTGCTTCATAGTATAATGATTCAGAGGAGGTTCTGAGAGGAAGTTTTAGAATGCATCTAACAGCAGTATTTTGAATAACTTGTAACTTTTGTAAACCTGATTCGGAGAATGAGTTAAGACATGGAAAATTATAATCCAGAATTGAGCCAATAAGTGCCTTGTAAAGACTAGCTAGTGTATTGTGGTTGAGTTTCCAATTTTTTGAAGACAAAATTTTTATTATATTGAGTCTATTCATGCATTTAGTCTTTACTTCTTTAATTTGTTTATCAAAGCAAAGACTTTCATCAAAGTACAGACCAAGAAATTTATTAGTTTTAGAAAAGGGAATTGTTTTGTTGAATAACTGAAGTCTAAAGGTATTATTAAATTTCTTATTTTTGTGAAAATTGTGTAGCTACATTTATTTGGGCACATTTTCATCTTCCATTTGCATAACCATGGCTCTATTTCTTTTAAATAGTTATTTATTTCTCTTTCAATTCTTCCTGTCTTTTTTCTTTTTAAATATGAAGAAAGTAATCAGATCATCAGCAAACAGGAGTGAGTATTTTTTGTTCGAAATATCGGCTTTGGGAACATCATTAATAAATATGCTAAAGAGTAAGGGGCTTATTACTGAGCCTTGTGGGACGCCTGCCCTAATTGGAAATGAATTTGATGTAAAGTCATTAATTTTTACCTTGAAAGATCTGTGATACAAGAATGATCGTATCCAGAGGATAAGATAGTCAGGTATTTGAGCTTTAATTAGTTTACAGAAGAGACCTTCATGCCAAACCTTATCAAATGCCTTAGAAATATCAAAAAAGAGACCGCACACCTTTTTAGATCTGCAAAAAGACTCAGATATTTTTTGAATCAAAAAGATAAGGACTGCAGATAATCTTTATTTTCTTATTTAATAAGTTGTAGAGTCTTTTAATAGAAAGAAAAAAGTCTGTTGTCTTTATTTTGACATTTCTAAAGCTTTTGATAGAGTTTGGCATGATGGACTAATTTACAAGCTAATTAGAATTAATTAATATTTATTGGATAAGATCGTTTCTGCATTTACGATCTTTTAGAGTAAATGTAAATGGTCATCTGAGTGATCAATACCCTATTAAAGCAGAAGTTCCACAAGGGTCAGCACAGTGAATTCTCGATTATCGAGACCCATGATTATCGAGACTTTTTATATAAATTTTTGTTTCCCGAATTTTTTAAATCCTTTTACACGTAAAAAAAAATTGGTTATCGAGACTCGAGTCTCGATAATTTTTTTATAATCGAGACTATATTTTATAATAAAACTGAGACTTTTAATGTAAAGTTTGCTTAATTTTCGAGACCTAAATTATGTCTTATTGAATATTTTTTCAAATGTCAATTTTCTATGTTATATATAACATGTGTTATTGATGATTCGGAAAAAGAAAAAGAAGATACAGTAAGAGCTGTTTCAAACAAAGAAGCAAATGGTTGTTATGAATTAGTTATTTTGAAACCCATTCTTCAGATTCTGAAAGCTATGAAAGTGATTTAGACCACCTTGCTGCGATAAAAATCAGATTGGATAGCTTGAAAGAAACAAACAAATCTCAAAAATTGATAACTTCATTTTTTGATTTTGAATCTAAATGATATTAATTTGTATAATATACTTAAAATTTTTTATTTTTTTTAAATAATATTTTTATATAAAAATTTTCGAGACTTTTATTTAAAATTGAAAAAGTCTCGAATATCGAATAAAGAGACAAAATTATCGAGACTAATATTTTTGTTTCCCAAACGAGTCTCGATAATCGAGAATTCACTGTAATTACTTTTAAGCATTTTTATAAATGACATACCAAAAGGAAAAAAACAAAATGCCAATACTCTCTTCTTTTTGCAGATGATATGGCTACTTTTTTTTTTTTTTTTAAAATAAAGGAAAACTTGAAATCATGATTAATATATACCTAAAAGAAGTTGAAAGATGGCTTCTCAAATGGAAAATGAAAATTTCTATTTAAAAGTCATATTACATGATCTTTGAGAAAAAAAAAAAGTTAAAATCAATTTTAACCTAAAAATTAATTTAAATAATGAGGAAAAAGTCAAATTCTTTGGAATAACATTAGACTCAAAACTTTCATTTAGTCCAATGGTGGATAAATTAAAAGAGCGCTGTAATTCAAGACAATACAATAAAATATCTCTCAAATAGGAAATGGGGTCTAAAGCCAAAAATATTAGGTAACCTTTGCAAATTTTTCTTTTTTTTTTCTTTGTTTAAAACTAATGGTTTAGTATTCGTAAAAACAGTGACAATAAATAAAGTTTTTAAATTGATAAGATCAAGTAAGTATTAATAATTAAGGAATTGAAATCGATAATTTTAAGGTTATAAAAAATTGATAAAGAATTTGAGATATAGATTTAACCAAAAATTAGTTGATTTTTTAATAAATGGCAACAAGAAATCTGATCATCCGCAATGAATCAAATGGATGATTTTTGATTAAGTTGAGTGGAGTTGAATTGAATTGAACTGCTGGTTGATGTTTTACAAAAGGGATGCATGATGGTTGATAAGCAATGTCCTCATTGCTTATCGACCAGGGGAAGTGTGATACGTGTGAATATTGTATATCGTTAGAGACCCTTAATCAAGTATCTTAGTATAGTTTTTATAACTAAATTGTCATTCTTTTCAATATAAAATGAATGTTTAAAGAGTTATTTATTTTGTGTTGTGGTTGTTACTTATCTTATATTAATTCTAAATCCACTAATGATCTGTCAACAGATTGTTTTCTAAGGCTGTTACTTAAATGTTCAGTATTTTTAATTTAATTAATTATTTTTTTACTTAAATGATCGGTTTTTTATTTAAATCATCACTATATTCTAGTCAGTATTCATCTGATCAATATATTAAATAATTGATATGGATTATATTCAAATGATAAGTATTTAAATTACGGTGTTTTAGTAAATAAAATGTTTGATCAGTAAGAATTTTATTTTAATTATTGGTAATAATCAAATAAATGCTATGTTGGTTTCCCTTTTTAATCAATAATATAGTTACAAAATAAAAACCTAATCTATGACACATAATATTATGTCTAAAAATCAAAGAAAAGCTAACTTTAATTTTCATTTAGTTTTTCACAACTATATATAAAAAAAATACTTTTCAGTTTTTTAATGATTGTTTGGAGCAAAAATCTCTGCAATGTTAAAAATTTGTGTACGATGTTGGAAGGAGTTTAAATTTTGCATGTGAAATAATTTAAATAGACATGTTTCTGAGGGAGCTCAAACTCGGTACAGAAAAACAAATAAATAAAATAAAAAGCTGCTTTACTTTGAACGTTGATAATTTTAAAAGTTTGGGCAGTTGATTGAAAAATGTGCGAATTATGGTATTTTTAATTTTTAAGAAATTTAAATTAATGGCGCAAAATTTGAGTTCCGAAAAATAATGTAAAGGTGGAATGATATTCTTAATAGTAATTGAAAATAAAAATAAATTAAAACTCTTAAAATATCGTTTGAGAATAAGGTAAAAATGTTGAACCAAACTTGAACCAATAACTTATGTATTCCTTTTGTATGTAATTACTGCTAAAAGTAATTTACGCAAACAATTTAACTTGGCATGAAGTTAAAGACAACGAAAAACATGGATCAAATGCTCAAATCCCATCGATGTTTTCACCTCAACAAAGAAGGATTCGTTTTGTTGAACCTGTAGCATAGCGTTTCGTTTTTTTTATTAAAAGAATTTTCAAAAACAGACAACATCTCAATGCCATGTCAAAAAACCTCAATTGTAAAATCAAGTATCTGAAAAATATATTTTAAAATTTCAAAGCTGGGGAGGTACACGACTTGTTGTTAATAAAAATAGAGAAAAATGATTGATTTTAAAGACTTAAGAGATAAATTGAAAAGTAAATGAAAGAGCCTTTGATAGTATGGACAGAAATAGTAATTAGTTTAATTAATCAATTTTTAATTTCAAAAGATATTGATATATTTATCTTATCACTTTCAAAATTCTTGTCTCGATTACGCAGATCCCTCGAAACCTATTTTTAATGCACAAGAACATGTTGATCTCTTTTATAAATCAATATGTGACTCAATCTCTAAAGCCTCAAATGAAGCATTAAACTATCAAAATATTTACTTTTCCTCCAATTTAGCTAAGAAGCCAAAGAAAAACAATTGGTTCAATAAGGAACTAAAATTGATAAAAGATAAGTTAATTGACATCAATCAAAAAATAAAAACAGATCCCTCCTTTGAACCTAAAAGAAGACAACTAAAGAAAGAATTTAGAAGAGCTCAACGACAACAAATTTATCTAAATGAATTAAAAGAGCAAGCAAAAATAGAAAGTCTTTTCTCTTTAAAAGATAGGAATAGATTTTGGAAAAGACTTGCACAGTCTAAAAATAAAAGAAATGTTAGAAAAGAAATAACTCTCCCACCGGATAAACTCTTTTCTCATTTCTTAAATTTATTCAAAGAGGATGAATCCTCTCTCTCAAGTGATCAGCTAAATATTAAAAAACATGTGAATGAAACATTTGTGAACTACACTCGTCCTGATACTCTGCCTTTTTTTGAGCTGTCTCAACTAAAGAAAATAATATCAGAATTTGATAACTCAAAAGTAACTGGTTTTGACAAAATCTCCTATAACTTGTTAAAAAATGTAAATTTTGTTGGCTTTTATGAAATTCTACTTGAATTCTTCAACCAACTTCTACTATTCAATAAGATCCCAAAAGATCTTAATACTTCAAAAATTAATCCTATTCTAAAAGACAATTTAAAAAACAGCTATGATCTAAACAATATAAGACCTATTTCTATTTCAAACTGCTTTGCTCAAATCCTAGAAAAACTTATTCTAATTAACTCCCCTGATCTTTACAAAGTTAGTAATAACCAATTTGGTTTTAAGAAAAAAACCTCATGTAACCATGCCATTTTTGTATTAAAAGAAACAACTCTTAACTACATCAATAAAGGCTCTGGATGTAGGATAGCATCTTTAGATGCAGAAAAGGCCTTTGACAAAATATGGCGTGATGGCTTATTCTATAAACTATTAAAGAGACTGCATACTTCCTACTGGGTATTGCTTAGGATTTATTATAACTCAGCACTAGCTGTTTTATCTCTTCCAAATAATCTAACAACTAAACCCTTTAAAATTGAAACTGGTGTAAAACAAGGAGCTATTTTATCTTCTTTTCTTTTCAACATATATATTGATGATCTTATAATAGAATGCCTTAACAATGAGCTTGGAGCTCTTTATAAAAATCTTAATGTTTCTATCATTGTCTACGCAGATGATATAATCTTAATAAGCCCAGTTGACTCCCATCTACAAATGCTTTTGGATATTTGTGGATCTTATGGGAATAAATGGAGAATAAAATTTAACCCTAATAAAACAAAAGTTGTTAACTTTGGCACTCAATTATTTAAGTCGGTATTTCACCTTAATGGATCCGAACTTGAAGAAGCAAATCAGTTAAAATACTTAGGATTCATTATAGATTCTAATCTTGACCTTAACACACAGGCAGTTATAAATTTTAAAAAAGTTCAGAGCAGCTTTTTTGGAATTTCATATCTTCTGCCTAAAAATAGTCCTACCTCTTCACCTAAATTCAAATCATTTATATACAAAACATTTTGCTTATCTAAATTCACATATGGTCTTGAGGCTCTTACTCTTAATTCGACCACAAAGGATTCAATAAATAAATTACAAAACAACTTAATTAGACAAATGTTTGGTTTAAAAGCCTACTGTCACATGTCACGAGTCTTAAAAGTACTAAAATTATTCAACTTTGATGAACTTTATCTATTTTCAAAACTAACTTTTATTGATACAATTAAATATAATTATCTATCATCACAATTTTTAAAATATATGCTAAGTGACCCCCCCTCTAATAAATCTTTTTCCTCCGACTTAGTACTTATTTCCAAGTACTTTAAAATTGAAACCTCAAAAATTTCAGTAAATATAAACCAACTTAAAGAAAATCTTAAGATTAATCTGATTTCTAATGATGGTATATCTGATTCAATTTGGTTATGTCTTTGCAATTTAAAATTAAAGCATTACAGAACTCTCCTAAATGAGCTAATTCAAAGTAAAAGAAATTCATGAATTTTGGTCCAAATTATCTTGCTTTCTAACTTTCATGCCTTTTTCTATTTTCGAACTAATGTTCCTTTTTTATTTTTGTAATTTTATTTTTGGGTAATAATTTTTCATTTTTTAAAAAAACACAAAAACACAAAAAAAAATTTTATTTTTATTTTCTTTTACTTCTCCTTAAAGGAGGTTAATTCAATTCAATAAATAAATAAATATAAACCTTAAGATTTTTACAATAAACAATATAAGCAAAAATCTAAAATTAGATTAAAATCAAAAATTTAAATTAACAACAATGACTATGGCTTCAAATATTCCTAATAACGTCTCAGATTCAGAAGACTATATTGAGATTGAGAATGGTTCAGCTCGAGGAAGAAAGAGAAGAGGGAAAAAAACATGAAATTGGAAAATGGAAAATGCTTACACAAACAAACAATCTGCAATGGATTTTATTAAAAACGGACATGCATTCATCTTCCAGTTGTAAATAATTACACTCAAGATTAAAAAAAGTCTTCTTTAGATGTAACCAAGCTAAAATAAGAACAGAACAATGTCCAGCCGAATTTTACTTGCAATTCAGTTGTCACAATGAAGAAGTAATTCTAATTAAATAAATTAAAAATTTGTGATTTATTTATTTATTTGTACCGAACTAATGCTCTTAAAAATTATTTTTACTGATCATTTATTTATATTTTACTGGTGTTTTATCTGTAATTTACTAATCGTTTATCATTTATTACTATTAATTTTACTTTTTATTTACTGATAATTAAACAAAAATCATTTAATTGCATTTATAAAAGCAAAATTTCGAAAATTTCTTTAAGTCTACGTAAATTTACTCATTTACAGTAAATTTTAAAAAAAATTCTATTTTAAATGTTATTATTAAAAAAATGTCAATAAATCAATTAATATCTCATTAATAAACCCATCAATAAGTTTTCTTACTAATTTTAGACATATTATTTTATTTTTTTTTATATTAATCACTAATAATCAATAAAGTCACAAAAGGAGACAATATGAGAAAACATGAGCTTTTGTGGTCTTTTTAGAATTTACTCTAAATGGGTAAAATTACGTAGATTTAAAGAAATTTTTGTAATTTTCGTAATTTTGGGTTGAGAAGTACTTTTCAATTCAGAAAATTTTAAATAATTTTTTTTTATTATTTTAAGAGATATTTTAGTTCTTTAAAATGCTTATTAGCCTCATGCAGTAAAATAAGTCTGCAAAATACTCTGCAATCTTCTGCATTTTGCACGCCACCAAAAAGTATTCTAATCGATTGTGCAATTAAATTGCGGAGTTTTTGCAGATATATATTTTCGGATTAAGCAAAGTTGCTTAAACATTTAGCATTTTACAGAATTAAATTATTTCTTTTAGAAAAGTTATTCAAGTTTTTCTGAATTGAAACGATCGAATTGAAAAAAACTTCACAAATCCTAATTTTTCGTTATTATACGCAATTTTAAAAAATTATCTATGACTTAAAAAAGCATTTTTTTACGTAGATTTACTTAAAATCCTCATGGCGTAGGAGTACTGTAGTTTTTAGTAATTTTAACAGATGTTAAAGGTTTTAAAAAAAACGAATATCAAATAATTTAATTTGTTAATCTATATTTTAATTTGTTAGTTGATATGCATCGGATAAGCAATTTTATAACTAAGCTAAATTGAAATTTTTATTTTTTTACTGCGGCGAAAACCTTAATTTAAAATTATATCTCTTAATTTTTTAATGGACTTTACCTTTAAAATATTAATCAAATATACGAAAATTATTTTATGGCCTAGTCAAAATTTAAAACAAATTGAAATATTTTCAATTTTTGATTCTCTTTGATAATTTACTCCTATTATAATCACTAAATTAACAATGTAAGGCCTTGGGCTATAAACATTTTTTAAATTAATAACAAATAATCGTTCTACCGAAAAACGCTTTCTATCCCTTGTACTATAATTAGATAATAAAAACACTTTTAAAAGTTAAATTTTATTTAATTTCAAAATATTACGAATAATTTAAATATCTAAAAATTTTTTGACTAAATTCATAGTCTTGTTGTTAATTTTCAGAATTGTAGATTTGAATAAGTAAAATTCAATTAAAAGTATTCATTGAAAATCAATTAATCTTTTAAATTTTTGAACATTATTTCAGGATTTATTATTAGTCTAAATGCAGGTTTAACTGAAAATAAATATTTGAAAATAAATAATAGAAGATTTAGATATTTCTAAAAAAGAAAATGTGAAAAAAATCGTATATAAAGTGATTATTAAATTTTTATATTACAGTGGTGATTTGATAACAGTGATAAAAATCGAAAATTTAAGAAAGCTTTTTTTATAACAATTTAAAAATAACTATTTTTTTGACCAATTTATGAAAAAAAAAACTGTCTTAAATTTTCGATTTTTGGAAAAAAAAGACATTTTTTCAAAAAATTTTGAATTGGCCGTTTTTAATTTTACCAAATTTTACCAAAATTATCTCAAAATCCTGAAAATTTACGTAATTTTTCGTAAAATACTTCTTTTTCAATTTTCGGATTTTACGTTAATTTACGTAAAATGTGGTAAAATTTGGTTAATTTACGGTATTTTACGTAATTTTTCGTAAAATACTTTAATGAAATCACCACTGTATTTGATTATTTATTTTTAAAAATTTCAAATTTCAAATATGATTTTTTATTAACTTGAAATATAATTTAGTTTTTTTTTTAAATTGCCTTATCAATTAATAATTGTCTTATCAATATGTCATTTTTTTCAAATAGGATTTTCAATTAAACTCATGTTGATTAACTAGTTGAAATTAAAAAATTTTAAGCTTATTATAATCGAGCTTTTGGGCCTATGTATAAATGCATTAGTTAAAGAAAAACATTACTCATTTTTACATACAATTTTTTTTTCAAACAATAATCATTCGATACCGAAAGGAGTCATAGTCACTAAGTCTAATTAGTTCTTGTTTTTTTTTTTATATAATGTTATCCAGAAGAGCTTGTTTATTGACAAAGTCTGGCAGAATTCAACGCTCTGAACAAAAATTGGATAATTTTCTTACAATGGTAAAGCAAAAAAAAACAAAAAGCCATCAGCGACTTGCGAAACATCACAAATTAATTAAAAAATATCTACTAATGACTCATTATTGAGACACTAGCCGTCAAAAAACTATTTTTAAAAAGAATTCTAATTTAAGTCTTGGTTTGGCTCAAGTCATATTTTCAAATTAAAAAAAAACACTAATCAAGCTTTGATATAAAAAAATAAGTATTTTTCCATTCACAAATCAATAATATAAATTCACGAACAATTTTTTTGAAAAATATTTAAAATCCAATTTTAAATACCAAGCTAAGCTGATCATTGGTAAAAAGATAAAAGTTTTTCTTTATTTTTTTTCCAAAAAAAAATTTCATATAATCTCCATATAATTGTTGTTTAAAAAACGGGCATAAATTTTTATATGATTGAAATTTTAAAATTTTGACCAGCAGTTTTTCCGCATCAAGTTTTTTCCAATTACAAAGTCGGTAAATAAGTAGAAAAAATTATCTATTTTTAAGCAATTAAAAAATTTAATTATAAATTTTTAATTTACACTAAAAAGCCAAAATTTGTTTTCGTCTTTTTTTCAATTTTGGTCAAACTTCCACTTTGGCAGCAGAAAACACAATTTTAAATTTTTTTTTTCAAAAAACATTTGTCTATTATTAATTTTTATTTTCAAAATCCATTTAGCACTCATCACAAGTTCAACTTTTGTCGAGAAATAAACCCAATTTTTTTGTTTAGTTTTTATAAAAATCATCCATTTGGATTTTATTTTCAATTAAATTCAAATTAATATTGAGCTAACTTATTTTTTTATAAATAGAAATCAAAAAAAGTCGAAATATTAATAAAATAAAAATGCCATCAAATCAAAGATTTGAGCCTGTACGAGTGTCGGGCGACACAGCCAGCAGCTCCCAGTCCAGGTACACATTTGAGCGCAATCCGAGTTATTCAGAGCTTAGTCCAGTGGAGAGCATAATTCTAAGATCGACTTGTCCACTGGCAGTTGAAGAAACCGAAGAAATATCGGTGCTGGGACAGCGCGGAATATGGTTGAACAAAAGCGAGGAACAAAACTGGCATGGTCCTATACCAATTAGTGAGTACCAAATAAATGAAGACCCGGATCCAGAGATAATAGTCAAGCAGACAAATCAAAACCTGGTCTATATCCAAGAGCTGGCGATCAGGTACTTGAAACCACCGACGCCAGCACAGCCCGGCGACATCATCATTCGCCAAGAGTCCAATTCGATCACTACTCCAGCTCCACCGCTCATTATTCGCCAGCAGCCACCCAGACCGCCGACTCCCGACCCCCTGGTTGTTCGCGAGGCTCCACCCGAGCCGCCCAAACTCATACCAAGACGTGTCATCACCATTTCGGGCCAAAAACTGCCTCCTCCGCCCAGAAAGGTCATCATCGAGAGGCTAGCGCCTCTTCCGTCAAAGCCTCAGCCTATTATTATAGAACGCTGGTTGCCGTACTCTCAGCCAAAGAGGCGCGTTGTTCACCAAAGGCGCGACGACAACCAGGCTTTTTATTTGAAGCCAAAAAATGTGATTGTTCAATGGCAAGCACCCGAGGTTACAGTTAAAAAGGACTTTAAGTATTTGGGAATTATACGCGCAAATCCAAGCGAATATGTGAACCGATACGGTTCCACATTGAAGAGTGCCAAGGACATGCCGGACTTTGTGCTTGAGATAAAGCCGCCAAATGGAATAAAGCTGGCATCAGAGGATGGCGCTGAACAAGTGCATCAGCTAGAAGGCGATGTGGAAGCTTTGAAGTATGTGGATTTGGAAAAGGAAGGTCTTAGTGAGTACAGGTCACAGCTGGAGCAAATATTGGACAAAAATTCAATGACCGAGTCAAATGCCTACTATAATAAGGTCTATTCAAGTGAGTCAGTAAACAAAAATATAAATTTTGTAAATTCTATGTTTATCTTAAATGATATTTTGTCTCAAATTGATGTAGATCGATTGAAAATCGATCAAGCCGAACGTCTCTATAACAAGCTGTGTATGCGGATGGGACGCTTGTTCAATAGGGACGAATTCAGCAGATTGCTTATGTCCGCTTATTTGAATCAAGATGGAACTATTAGTCTAGTTGAATTTAAACAAGCGTTTGAGGCTTTGTTAATTTAAATTTTTTAGAATTTTTTAAAATTTTTTTTTTATTGTAAATTTAAAACTTGGATTTGATTTAAAAAAAATAAGTTTTTAGATCTTGACAAAAGCTTATTAGGAACTGTCAAGTTAATTTAGTTCCTAGATAAGAGACTTGCAAAGTCTCTTTTATAATTTGGACTTAGAAATAATTTAGGTTAAAATTTTGAATTAAATTTTAATTAAGAAGAGAAAATTATTTGCTTTTATTAAAAAATTATTTTTTTATTTTATTCTTCATGAAAAATAATGCCGAGAATACTTATTGATTGATCTCATTTTATTTTATACTTCCTTAAATAAATTTTATTTTTAATTAATTTTTTTTTTTTTAATTTTTTACCATTATTAGTCGACCAGTTTTTTTGTCTTTGTGAACGCACAAGTGGTTTTCTGATGTGGACTTTCTGATTCGGATTGATTTACGCGATCCGTTTTTGAGGAAATGAGGTAATCTAGTGCAACAATATTAAAATAAAAAAAAAACAGAAATCTAAATCAATTACGAGTATTCATTCAATTCTTGTTTGGCAGTCTCGGTAAATTTTAAAAAATCATCCTTTGTTTCCATGCCAAGTGCGCTAATAAATTTTACAATTAACTCTATATGAAATTTGTCATCGCGTATTATCAAATCCCCCTAAATTATTTTCAAAAATAATTAAAAATTAATTAACCATGACTAAAAATCAAAACAAGGACTAGTAAAATATAATCTTATGAAATTGGGGCATCTTGAAGTTGTTGATCAATTCAAAAATTTTATCCTTAGATATTATACTTAATATTTGATTTTACTTAAATAATTGTAATGTAACATGCTTCACATGCAATGAAGATTTAGAAAATAAAAAAAAATTGAAAAAATATTTTCTCAGTCCATTGATAATCGATTTTAATATTTAAATGCATTAACTGATTTTTTGTAAAGTTTATTTGAGATTTTTTATTTCAAAAGTATTTGTGTTTAGCATTCACAATTAAATTTAAAAAAGAAATTCAAATAAAAAATTCCAAATAAGTAATAAATGAAAATAAAACTTTGCAAAAAATCAGTTAACTAAATTCAATTTAGTAAATTGAAAATCGATTTTATCAATGGATTGAGAAAATGTTTTTTCAATTTTTTCTTATTTTCTAAATCTACATTGCATGTAAAGCATGTTACATTATAATTATTTAGATTAAATCAAAGATTTATTTTAATATCTAAAGATTAACTTTTTGAATTGATCATCAACTTCAAGATGCCGAAATTGGAATTAAATTTTATAGTTAATATTTAAATATTTTGAATTGTATGAAAAAAACCTTCAAAATAACTAAATTATTTAAAAAAAAAACAATCAAAATTTAAATTTTGAATGATTTAAAATATCAATGGAAAAATAAATATTATTAAATTGATTTTTTGGGGTAAGGATTAAAAAAACCTGTAAAAAGTAAATAAAACATACAGAAAGTGAATACTAATTTATAAAATAGATAAAGTCAAACCAAGTAGAAATCATCAATTATAATATAAAAAAAAACTCATTTTGATTGAAAAAAGAAAAAAAGTATTCAAATTTGAGCTTAGAATAAACTTTGATCATAAAAACCCATTCGAGTTTTCGTCTCATTTATCCATAGAAAAGAAAATGTTCTATTTTTAAAACTATATTTTAATTATTCAACAGCAGTATGCTAAAATAAGTAATTTTTTTACTTTTAATTTTTATTTTTTGTTTTCTTTTTTGAAATAAAAATATTTAAGTTTATGTTTAAGTTCACTCTTAAAGATTCAAAATTTAAAAGCAACAAGGTTCCAGAAATTCAAAACTTAAGTGCTATCTGAATTTCTAATAAAATATTCAAATAAAATAAAAAATAAATTAAAAAAAACAAAATCATAGATTTATTCAGAATTTTGTCTAGTTTTGCTTTAAAAAAAAAAGTGGCTTATTAAGTAATCCCTGGGACTACATACGATTAAACTGAAAAAAAGTATTCTTTTTGATTTTTTGCAATAATAAAAATTGGCACAAACTTTTTTTCAAACAAAATTATATACCAGAGTGTAAAAAAAAAAATTTATGCTCTTTCCGAATATACATATAATTTTAAAAAAGATTTTTATTTTTTCTTTGAGTACTTGTGTCTGAGAGACCTACAACTTTTTAAAGGGTTAGTTCTTTTTAGACACCTGGATATAATTTTTTTTAGCTTTCCAAAAAAAAAAAAGAAATTTAGGGTTTCAAAATTAAGATAGCACTTAAGTTTAGAATTTCTGGAACCTTAGTTTATTTTTAGATCCTTTTATTTTATCACCATTTTAATTGTATTAAGTGACTCAACTATGGAAAATAATTAAATATTTAAATTAAAAAAATGGTAGATGAAAAATGATTGATAAAAAGAACCTTAAAAAATTAAAAATAAAAAAATCTTTATGTCCAAACAAAATTAGAAAATATTTGATTGAAGATCACAATTAAACAAGTAAGGACTAAAACAATTTAAAAAAAAATAAAATACCTTTTTATAGTGGCCTTTTTCCTTTTTTAATTCAACATGCAATACAATAAAGCCATCAGATAGCTTGCTGGTTGAGATGCCTAGAATGGACTTGGTGCTGATTTGATCACGTAATTTTAAACTGGATGCGTCCAAACCATACAAATATCTATTGGTAAGGATCAAAATTCTCGGTCGCTGCTTATAGCCATGACGATCATACTTTTCAACAAGTGTAGTATACTAAATAAAATACTTGGTTTATTAATTATTCTAGATTAAAGATACTTACTTTGACATTCTCCGATTTGTCGACAAAGAACGAATTGCTCTTCAAGAAGTCAATTTTTTGACTAGGCAATACTTTGTAAGAGCTGTGGTCTTCTAATCGATCAATTTTAAAAGGTACACCAACACTTGCAGGATACGACTCTTTTTTGTCTTTGAATAAGTTGCTAGTTAATAATTTTTCACGCATCTAAAATTATTTAAATTTAATTAAAAATAAAAATTAGAATAAAATTTTTTTGAATAATTACAATTTCTTTTAGTTCTGGACTAATTTTAATGCAGTATTTTCTGACAACATTTTTTCGGTTTAAATCATACAAAATTTTTGATATCTTAATTCTTAATTTAGGAAAAAAATTTTAAAAAATATAAAAAATATACGCTTTGCATTGGTTTGGGACAAGGAGGCCAAGATTTATCCAATACTTTGGTTGGCACATTTTTGGCTAGATTAAATAGAAATCGCTCGTACATCATGTTCAAAAATACTTTATTAATATCACTGTATGGTTCAAATCTATGAATATAAGCGATCAGGAATCTTAAAAAAAGAAATTTAAAATTAAATTTTTTTTTGGTTTTCGAATACTTTTTAATAACTATTTTAGCTTTTCTGCTTCGTTCAAGGCGTCTTCTTGCCAACCATTTCTGAGCATTTCTGGTAATAATTTTGGCAGCTTTTTGAATTTTCCTGTATTCCATTTTTTGCCTATAGCCTCGATACAAAGCCTTGATTTTATTAGCTAAAACTATTTTTCGCAAATGGAACAAATCTTCCAGACCGAAGAAAGTTTTGGACAAGCGGATAAAAATTTTTGTTTTGCCCATAGAATAGTCTTTGTCAAGTTCATATTTTAGATGTTCACAAATGGCTTTGACACCCTCTTGCGGATCACCTGTGAAATATGGCCATGTTTTGGGACAAAGGCTTCTGTATCTCTCTAAAAATTGATCATAAGGCTTTCGATATGCAAATCCAGCTCGGCGAACTCTTAAATTTTCCATCAAACTTAAATATTTGACTTGGTGTCTAACTAACTCGGCATCGAAATCATTTGGTTTTTTTTCATAATTGGGTTTTATGCATCGCACATAAGACGGCTCTTTTGAGTATAATATGTTCATTAGTTTTTTAAGCCCAGTGCGGAATTGTGATGCTACCTACGTTTAAAAAAAAATTAAATATTTTACAAAAAACCAAAGTAAAATTAAATACAGTTTCATTTCTTCGATTTTCATTTAACTCATTTTGTACATAAATTGATTTGATAATTGAATTGCTGCTTGTTAGAATTAACTTTAATTAAAATGATAAATTAGAATTTTATTTTTGAATTTTTAGCTTACCTCTTTTAAATTTTTGAAAAGTAGGTTGTTGTTTTTATCCAAAAAATTTTCAACATTATATAATACTGTTCCTGCATAGTGCTTGATTACAAACTCCTATTGAATTAAAATTTTTTTTTAATTTTGTTAAAATGAATTTGAAAATTACATTTCTCTTAATGAATTTAATTGATTTTCTGGTAGATTTGATACATTCGAAATGAGGATGTTTGATAAAGTAGTCGGCCAATTTGTCTAAAAATGTAATATCATTTGGTTCGCCTGGTCTAAGGCATTCTTCGTCCTTTTTATATCAAAATAAATAATTTTAGTAATTCACCATTAATAATTTCATACCATAAAATCAATTATGCTGATCGGCTTTTGTTCTATTAAATTGCATATTATTTTATTATTAAAATAATCTATAGGTTCCCACTTATTAAAAAAAATTTTAAAAAAAATAATAATCTCTATTAAATGCTTACGATTATTTCTTCGGCAGTATACTCCTCTTGTTCAGATTTAAGGGTCAACTCTATGAATAATTCATGTAATTTTTCGTTGCAGTAATTAATACAAAATTGTTCAAATCTTTTAAAAAAATTTTTTTAAATGTGTTGCCTGTTTAAAATTTGACTTTTGTAATTTAAAACCGAAGAAAGTTTAAAATTACAAACCTTAATTTTTTAAATTAAAAGAAAAATTTAATTTTTTAATTCTTAAAAAAATTTGATAGAACAATGGAATTATTAAATAAAGCTATTAAATTTGGAAACAAAGATTGCTGAGCTTGACGTTGCGTGCGAAAATAGTGCAAATTTAAGGATGATTATAATTTTCAAAAAATCTCACTAAATCAGTGAATGCGATCACTTTTTGTTGCATAAAGTAGTCAAATCTTGGAATCTCAATCCACCAGACGATATTTAGAAAAAAACCAAAAAACGTTTTTACAAGTGTACAATATTACTCAAGTCAGTAACAGCAGTGATTAAATACGAGGATCTTAGCAAATTTTGAATTCATTTTCATTATTTGACAAAATTTAAAGATAATTCGCGTAAAATGTTGATAAATGCGGTAAAACCCAGGAAGACAAGAGCCAAAAGTATTTTTTTATTAAATTTTTAATCAAAAGTTAGAAACTGAAATTTATCTTTATTTAATTAACATGTGTATTTCAATTTTTTTATTCTTTTACTTTAATTAAAAAATCCTGGAGGGGAGAAAGCCCATAGGTTAAACATAGAAAATTTTAAAAAAATTAAAATATTCAAGTAAATTAAAGATATTAATTGAGAAATATTTATTTTTTATATGACATTTATATATATTAATTGACAAAATATCAATTGGTCTAAATTAAATAAAGATAAAAGATTAAATAAAAAAATGTTTTTTGCTCAGATTAAGAATTTTATAGCTAGAAATTAAATTTAGGAAAAAATAATAATAATTATGAAAATAAAATATATTTTTTAAAAAGTAATTTTTCGACTTTAATTTTTTAACTTTTAATCTTTAATTTTTTTAATTTTTTGTTTGTTTTCTGATTCTAGATTATTTAAATGATATGATAAAAGGATGATAGTTGCGGGTTAGATAGTTACAATCAGTGTCGAAATTATAATTTAGAAAAAGATCAAACTGAAGAGACATCGAAGTGGTAGATGAAAGTATTACTGTCATAGATTTAATATTTGAATTATTAAAACTAATGAATCTCGAAATTTTCAAAAGACTTTTTGCAGATCAGTATGTCAATTAGCATCATCAGTACAGCGATGGTTCATTAAGAATAGACTTGCTAAAGTAAAGAGTTCCATGCTAGACTCCGACCAGCATGAAAATCAACCAGCAGGGAAACAAAACTTTAATTGTAGAACATTGTAGTAAAAGCAACACTGATTTACGGAAGCGAATCTTCGGGGATGTGTAAATCTGTCAGGAAAAGTCTGAACACCTTTCATACTGGAAGCTTGCGGAGATTTCTTAAGATACACTAGTCTGAGACATTGTCGAATGCTGATTTATACCCAAGACCTATTCCATAAACCTTTACACAAGAACAAATTCAGAGCCATTAACTTAATACATTAAAAATAAAAGACTACAATGTCGTGGACATTAACTTAGAATGAAAGAAACACGGATACCAAAAAGAGCCCTTGAATGGACACATCAAGGGCGACTTAAGGTAAGACGACCAGTATAAACATTGATGTCAACAATCATGAAAGCGCTCATCGAAATGGGAATGACATGGGGAAAAGTAAGGGTAAAGGAAAAAGATCGACTTGAGTAGAAATCAAAAGTAATGACACTATGCTCCACAAGGATTGAATAAGGAAAGAGAAAAAAAATCAGATTCATTAATTCAATGAGTTAATTAAATTAAATAATTAATCGTCTCGCAAATTTTCTTTTTTTGTGAAACTAAATTATTTAAATAAATGAGTTTTAAATTGTTTTTAGTTTGTGAGTTTTATAGTTTTTATTTAGTTCAATAATGCTTCATATAAGCCAAATAAGGGTGATATAAGTGAAAAATTACTGGAGTAAAAATTTTTTTTAAATTTATCAAATAATTAGACAAATGATTAAATTAATTTAAAATAAAAATTAACTAACCCATTTGTTTCAAATACTTCAAAGCCATAAATGTCCAATATTCCGACACAGTTGCCATTTAAAGAATTTACACTCTCAGAATCATATTTAGATTTCTAAATTCCATTAAAACTAAATTCAAATTCTGAATTAAAAAATTACTTCTAAGGAGACATTTATTCTATAAAGTATCCAATTGAAGGTGCGTTCGTACAAGTCTTTGGCAAGAGAATCTCGCGCATAGTTGGCTTGTTCAATATTAAGAGGTGACATTACTTTTTCAGATTGTTTGCTACCATTTACTTTGTACATCCTGTTTATCAGCGCTTCAATAGTGGCATCTTTTTCCAAAGATAGCAACTTTAAAAATTCATGTTTTCAACTTGATTTTCAATCATAAAATAGAATACAAACCGAACAAAAATTTTCCAACGCCATTTCAGATTCGAAATCACCTTTTTTTACAGATTTAATGTAGTCTCTTTTCGAAGAACCATTTAAATCTTCAAATTTGATATTTCCCAAGTGTAAAATAGAACTTATAATCTTAAAAAGATCCTAATGAAATGAAAAATTATTAAAAAATTTCAATTTTATTAATTTTTATCCAAATACTTCAATATCTTGATCAGAAAAATCACACACACTCAATGCCTCGAACATGACCGCAAAATTTGAACTTTCATCCAGCTCAGATTCCGAGAAAATATAATTTTTGTTCAAATATTCATATTTGGATATACTTCGGTTTAATTTTAATCTAAATATCATTTGATCATCGGCTCCATTCAATAGTTGATAGAATACATGAAAATTTCTCTCATTTTTAGCCTGGGACACAACCCGTGACTTTTCCAATAAATAATTCAGAATGCAGCCTCCGTTTGGAGTTCCTTTATAATCAAATCTAATGTCCATGTATTTACCAAATCTACTAGAATTATCATTGCGTACAGTTGTGGCATTACCAAAAGCCTTATAAGAATAATTTTTCATATTTTTTTGATAAATTTATTACAGTGATTACAAGACCAATGGAACTTGCCATTTTTAATTATATTTTATTATAACATAATTTAAAGTAAATTGACGTAAAAATGGAAAAGAATGAGAGCCCAAAAAAGAGGGACTTTGGAAGCTCATTTCAATTTGTTCTAACTCTAATAAATTTTTAAAAAGTTTTTATTCAAAATTTTACATTTTGTTAGACCTAAAAATAAAAAATTGATTGCAAAACTGTATTGCTTAGTTCATTAAATTTATAATTTAAAAATAGTTCGGAATTAATTTAAAAAAAAAAAATTTTTAGCAAAAAGAATTTAAGAATTTTTTACTTATTTTTACTTACTACTAGTTTTACTTTTTTTAACTGAATTTTAAGCAAACCTCAGTATTTAATCATTAAGTATTTCATTTCATCAGCTAAATAAATTATTTTTCAACTAATTTTTTTTTAAAGAAAAATTATTATATATTATAGAAAACGAAAAAAGCAGAAATGTGAAGCATAAAATGACAAAAAAATTAGTTCTTATTTGGTATTCCTCTTTTTTTTTTGCTGGTTGAAAAATTTCATTTTCATTAACCATTACTTGAATTGTTTGCGAAGCTTGGTTAGGTTGAATACCGTTCATTACATTTTTATTCCGAGAAATAGGTTCAAGAGTTGCTGGTTTTGGATTTGGTAAAAGAATATCTTGATTCACTGCAAAATATTCACTATTTTCACTTGGCTGACCTTGTAATGCAGGCCTAGTTTTTGATGGCTGACCTCTTTTACGTTTTTGACCTATTGGTAAACATTTTGCTTGAAGAGGTACTTGATAGAGATTTAGCCTACTGGACACCGCTATGATATGTTTACAAAAGAAGTTTTAAAGAAAATTAGCATTAAGAAAAAATTATTAAAATATAAGTGAATAAATTTTCTGGTAAAAAAAAAAATTAGCTGAATAAATAAATATAGGCCAAAAAAATGAAGACAAAATTAATTTTTCATTCAATTTTTTTTTTATTTTTTTAAATACTGGTAAATTTTGATCAAAAATGTAACAAAAAATTTGAATACAAAATTAATTTTTTCACTAAAATTGGATCTAAATTTTATCAAAAAATACCAAATTCAAATTCAAAATCTTTTTAAATAGTTTAAAAGCTCAAATTTTCATTAGTTTATAAAAAATTAAACCAATGCTCAATATTTGGGCTTGAATATCTCTTAAAGGTGCTACTGAATTTTTGTTAAAAAGCTTAAAATTTATATCCATTTTTTTGTGATAAATTAATTTTGTATTCAAATTTTTTTGCATTTCTTGATCAAAATTAACCTTAAATTACGTAAAATTAAAAAAAATGAATTTCTGATTTAAAAAGAGGGGAATAAATTTTTGAATTTTTTTACCTTTTTCGTTCGAATATTTTACGTAAAAAATAGTAAAAAAAATTCAAAGAAAAAAGGGTTCCAATGATCATCAAACCACTGTAAATATAATTCTAATAAATTACTTCTAAAATTGAATTTGATTTCAAAAGTTTTTCTTTGACCAAATCAATTGATTGATTGTGAAAAGACGAAGTAGCAGCAATGTATTCCAAAATGTATTTACTGGCCTCGGTTTTTCCCGCACCAGACTCTCCAGATATCAAAATGCACTCATCTTTGTTCTCTCGGAGCATAGTTCGATAAGAATTATCAGCTATCGCATATCTTAAAGCAACAAGATAGCACCTAAAAATACTTAATTGGCACAAATAGTTACATATGAGGTGGTAGCTCGAACAAATTGGTGTTTTTGTACTCTATCTTGTAGTCATTGCTGTAAATACCAAGCTTTTTGTAGGGATTTAGACTGACCAACACTGGTCCAATAAAAGTCTAAAGAAATTGATGGAAAAAGTTTTAAGATTTTATTTGAAAATTAATTTCTGCATACGTATATCAAGTCAGATTCGTAGCGGATGCGTAGATTGTCTACGAACACGTTTTCGTTGGTAAAGTCATCCAGCAGGACGAAATCATCGACTCCAGCCACGTTGCGTGAATTCATTTTTCTAATGTTTTGTTGACTTGATGAACATAAACGTTGGGGTTAATCGTCAAGAATATTTGTGTATAATCCTTTAAATGATTTGTAAATAAATTTTAGGTTAATTTAGACTTAGGAAAAGTACTTAAATTAGAAAAGAGAGGAATGCACAAAGGTAAATCAGTAATTATGAATTTTAGAAAAAATGTCACAATCGAATGTTTTAAGAATTTTTATTTCGATTCAAATAAAATTTTTTTTCAAGCTTTCTATTGTTTAGTAGCGTCTGGAACTTAAGCCAAACCAGTTTTTGTTGACTTTGGGGCTGTTCATAGTTATTTTACTGATAAAAAATGACAATTTTTATTTTTCATTTAATCTGGGTTTCTTGGAAACAGAATATTGTTTGCATTAAATGACATGTTAAAATTGGTAGATAAAATGATCACATGGAAAAAATTGGGAGAAAAAAATTTTACTTACCTTGATAATATGCTACTATTGATTGAAATTAGATGTTTTTAAATATTCCTAGTGAATAAAGTAATATTATTTTTGTTGAAAAATTTATTTTGTTAAAATTTATATCATATTGAAAATAATTTTCAATCAAGATGTTTGAAAAAAAATCTCACCGAAAATCAATATTTTTTTTCTACTTCTGGAATATGATTCTCATTCAACATTGGTGATATTTAAATTTTACATAATATTATTTCAAATCGATTTAGCTTTCATTCATCTTTTTGTCGTACATAATATTTTTTAAATATTAAAATTTTAATTGATCCAGTCAAACAAATTGGTAATTTCAAAGAAAAAGGAAATATTTCGGAGACATTAGTCGAATGATTAGCTTATTTAGATAAAAAATTTTTTTCCCAATAATGTTTACTTTAAATTTTGATCATATAATATCAATCGAGCTTAATATCTTTGTTTAAATAATAAGGAGAAATAAATATTTCTTGATAATTTAAAAAACCGCTTTGTGTAAACAAATTAAAAAATTTGCTGCAACATTTTTCTATCAATTTTTTTAATTAATTTTAATATCAATTTTTGGGTAAAGTTTAGGAAATCAATTATTTCTTGCAATTGGAAAGGACATTTTGAAATCCATTTAAAGCTATAAAAATTTATTTAATTAGGCAAAAAAAATTATGCCTTCGTAATACTACTTTTTAGATTCATTTAATTTATCTATGAAAATTAAACTAAGACTATAATTAGTCTAAATTTTTAAAAAAATTGAACTAAGAAAAATTAATTAAATTTTAAATTTATCAAAATATTAATTAATTGCAAAATTTTAATAAAAATATTCAAGGAAATTAATCAAAAAAAAAATTACTTCGCGAATAAATAAAATCCGCCAAGACCAAATTTTAAATTAAAATTTCAAATAAAAAAATTATAAATGCTAAAATGTATTTTTTTTTTACTTCAATTTTTAATACTTTTCAATGTATTTTTTAAAAAAACAAGGATCTTTCAAAAAAAAATTGTGTTTTTAATTTTATACATGAAAATGCTCTGAAAATAAAATTTTCTACAGAAAAATGAAATAAAAATAAAAAATTAATTTAGCTTTTAAAATGCGAAATAAGGCAAATAAATTTTGGTGAGGGGTTAAAAAGTATGAAATAATTAGCAGATTTAGAAAATAATCATATGTTTTAAATTTAAATTTAATTTTTTTTCAATTTTTATAACCGACAAATTATCTCTAATTTTAAATCAAGAATTTTAATTAATTTTATAAAATTATATGGAAATCCTTTTTTAATAAAAGGAAATGTCATCCGATTGCTTTCTGAAAGAATTAAAAGATAGATTGCATTTTTCTAAATTTCAGTATCAAAATAGTTATTTCAATTAGTTTAAAAAAATGAAAAAAAAATAGATCTTATGTTTTTCGTAAAATTTGATTTTGCAGGAAACAAATATATTTTTTTAAATGATTGATAAATTTACAAAATGTAAAGTTCAAAATACTGAAAAACTTTTTAAAACTATTAGCATAAATTTTAATATTTCAATATATTTATGGCTCTCATTATTAAACAACTTCATTGATTTGACTAAATTTTTAAAATGATATTCAAAGGAATCGTTTTGAATAATGTTACGTCTTCCTTTTTATTAAGTCGATGGATTAATTAACGAAATTTTTTTATTATGAAATTATTTTTTAGTATGACGATGTAAATCACTGTTAAAAATGAATAAATATTCATAAAATAAAAACAAATTTGTTTAAAAGTCATAAATTTTAAGTCACTAGACTTGGCTTGATTGATTTGAAAATTTTTTCTTTAAAAATAAATCTTTTGTCGTTCCATGTAGTTATTAAGACAGCCATTTTTATTTCAAAGACTTTAAGATGGTTTTTTTTATGACTTTTGGGCAAGTCTGTTTAAAAATCAAGTTTATAATTTTGAATCAAAAAGGTCTATATTGTAACTTTTGCTAGGAAAATTTTAAATGTATCATATTTTATTTTCAATTTATATTTTATTTTGCTAGCATTTATCAATCTTTTTTTTGATTGATAAAAAACTTATTAATTTAAATAAATTATTTATAAAAATTATTAAAAAATCTAGTTGATTCACGTCAAAAAGTTACTATTTGATTAGAGAGGAAATTTTTTTCAAATTTGGTCTGCAAACATAAACACTGGTCGTTGATTTATTCTATCTCAAATATTTAAAGAATTCAAATTAGCTTTAAAATAAAAAATTTATTCTTTTAGATTAAAAATATTGGTTTTAGAATCCTTCCATATTTTCTGACTAGAACTATTCAACTTTAAAATTTTTCTACAAAAAAATTCTTATATATGTATTATTTTTAAGTTAATATTTTATTTTTTTGAAAAAAATAAAATATTAACTTGTGTTGCTCAAAATTTTATCAAAAATGACAAATTAATTAAAACTCAACTAATGGTGACTGTCACTATTTTACGGTGAATGCGCATTCTTTCCATATTTTTCTAATTGATTCAGTTTATTGCATGGATGCATATTGAAGATGAATTGTCAAAAAAAACAAAAATTTCTGTAATACCATGAATTTAAGTATCTACCTGGGCTACCAATTTGAGTGTTAGACCTAATAACAATTCGTTTTGATTTTAAATTTTTGACTAAGTAGTTTCTTGTTTGAATAAATTAAATTTGTGTATTGAGTGAATGATTTAACAAGATATCTTGCCGTCCAATTTGACAATACTTTTTGTTTGAATAATCATAATTTAAAATGAATTCTAATTACTTTAAAATATTTAAAAAAAAACGTCATTGATCATAAAATATGATGAAATAAATATATCATTGAGAATTTTTTTTTACAAACATCTTTTTGACATAATTTTTGGTAAATTTTGCAAAAACTTATATTCAGTAAACTCAGGTATTACAGCAAAAATATTCAAAAAGAAATCACAAACTAGCATACAAAAGCAAGTAAGTAGGTTTTAATAGACATCTTTTTTTTACAAAATAACCCAAAAAATTAAGTGAATTTTTTTTTAACCTAAAAAAAATAAGGACAATTTTTTGGTAATTTATTTATTTATTTAATAGTTTTAGGCAAACAAAATTCTTCGTTAAGAAAGGTCCTCTTAATTCAAATTAACAATTGAATTAAAAATTATTTCAATAAATAACTGATAAGATAGAAAAATATTTTAATTCTAGAATTTTTTATTATTTTTTAAAAATATAATTTGAGAAATACCCGGGCAGATTGGAATGGAACTTAGCCCTTCTTTTCAGCCAAACGTCTATAAGTATATAATTTAAAAATAAAATTTATTTTATATAAACAATTTATTTGAATTTAGTTAAACTAAAATACCTTTTTTCTAACTCAACTTTTATTTTGTGTTAAAAAATTTGACAACTTGTTCGAACAGAGTGCACAAATTTGTCTTTTTTTACGAATTGCCAATTCTTTTGTCAGTTCGCTGCAATTTTGCATTAGAAGCTTTGGTGCCATTTATCTCACCACCCCTCGTACCCTTTACGCATAAAGAAATCTACTTGTACTCTTCGTCAATGCAAAACTAATGTCAAATATTTGTGGGAAAATTTTGATGTGTCTGAAAATTCGGCTCTACAGTTTCTGTAAATGATCTGTAATTATTTGACAAAAAAGCTTAGACCAATACAGATTTATTTAAAAGAGACTTTTGATCATTAAAAAAAGCCACAAATTGGATTTATTCATAGCCGAAAAAATTTAAAAAAAAATTCTCTTCAACATTTTATTTTTATTTATTTTTGACAAAAAGTTAAAAAAAGAAGTAAAAAATGTAAGCACCAAGTGTTCCTTGCACCAACGACTAGTTGCGCAGGATCTTTTTGTAAACAAGAACAAAAAAATCAATTAAAACCAACAATTAAAATCGATTAGATTTCTCCGAGCTCTTTAATTGATCTATCTTTATTAATTGAAGGCTTCAAGGCTTCCTTTAGGTTACAAATTAAATTTTGTTGGAGACACTGAATATTCATGAATGGGCGAAAATTTAATTAACTTTTTTTTTTTCTCTTTTTTCTTTGTGTTTTGTTAGATCTTGTGGTTAATAGAGTTTTTGTTTTGACATGGTGCGAATTTCAAATAGATTTTCTAGACGAACATTATCAGTCCAAAGGTAGATTAGGATCTTTATGCTTGGCTATATCAATCAATCAGTTATTGCTTTGATATTTTGACTGTAAACTCTAAAGAGTCTCTAATTTTCTTGGCTCTTTTTCTTTTTGTTATCTAAAATCTTTGTTGGAGATTGAGCGCTTGGAAACAAAAAAAGACACACAGATTAAGATTTGGATAAGCGACCTCTGGGCCGTGAACAAAACTAGGCAACTAGCCAAAAATTGGCCTGCCAAAATTTCAAGTACTTTTTGCATGAAATAGAATTAGTTCTAGCCGAAGAGTTTGCATTCATGAACTTTAAACAACAACAAAACAAGCCAGCTTGTTTTCGATTTGTTTCCACTAACTTATCTGCCAATGCATTAATAATTAAATTTAATAAAGTCGTGCTGAATACAGGCTTGCCAAGAATGGCTTGTTTTTCTTCAGAGAAACAATAAAAAAGCGAAAAAAAAAGAGAAAAAAAATTCACTCACTCAAAGTTCAGCACAAAATGTAAAGTTTTTTGATATTTTTTCACCAACAGTCTACAAAGAAATTTTTGTTTATAAATAAATGATGTAGATGAGAGGACTCTCAAGTGACAAATTATAAACACTCGAGTTAGTTTTGATTAAATTTTCGATTAATGTCTCGAACAATACTGAGATTTGTTCGCACATTAGCTGGGAATAGCTCGACTCTCAGCTACATCATTAGGCTAATAAATTGAATTCATGAGTGAATGGGAGTAACGCGTGCATGAGCATTCGAATAGAGCTCAAAAGTGAAGGCCCCCCGGAGAGACTGTGTTGCTCAATCCGTTAGCGATTGTTGTTGTGTCTAGGTGTCAATAGATGCTGTCAAAATCAAAATTGAGAATCATGTGCGCGGAGACGCGCTAAATGGTGCACTAAGTCCCCCAAGGCCTTTTTTAATAGAGTGATCAGTTTTCGCTTTTTATCTTGACTAAATCTAGGATGATTTTTTTTTTTTTTCATTAGTTACAGGTGAGAAGCTCATTTGTATTTTAATTATTTATCATGTCATCTAAGTTGGCCGACGGCGCATATCGACGAGCTAATTTGCTCGAATGGATTCGAATGCAATTCGGGGGGAAACACGCTTGTACAACTATCGGGCCTATTTGAGCATGAACATTGGGAAATGAGTTTTTGCTCGTTTTTCTTGTTGTCAAAGAAAAGAAGACGAAAAAAGATCAATGGAAAGAAGACAAACAATTCGAGTGTAATCAATGAGTGGCACTGCTGGTGGTGGTGCTCTAGATGCCGGTGTTGTCAAGAAAATATTTTCATGTTAGACGACAATTTGATTCAAAGACTCAAAATCATCAGGAGTTCGTTTTGTTGGTTGCGTTTTTTTTTTTTCTCTTTCTTTTGATTTCGATAAGGAAACATACACCTAATTAGTTTGCTAAGTGGATTTGAGAAGAAAAGAGAAAAAGAAAAAAACAAATTCGGAATTCCAAGCTCAAATAGAAACTGATATTATTTGAAAAGCCATACACATAGTTTGATTAGTTTTATTGTTGTTGTGGAAGAATCAGAATAATAGAAGCCTTGTGCAGATTAATGAGATTACTCTAAAAGTCTTGATCTAAAGTTTACATTTGGCTTTGTGTGTGGTGCTCAAATTTAGGGATTTCGTTTAGTCAACAACACAGCCATTGCCATCGCTAAATATCCCAGTCCTATTCGACTAAGCCCCATTAATATTTTTAATTTTGTTTCGTATTTTTTTATTTTTTTTCATTTTATTTTATTTTTTTTTCAAAGCAAATAATATTCTTTAAATAAGCAAATATTAAAATATATAGTATTTAAATAAATAGCGATTACAACTAGCCTGGATTTTGCTTGTTTTTTCTCTCTATCGTTTCTTTGTACAAACTTGTTAATTCAAAATATTTTCATTCCTAAACTAACACCATTAGCAAATGCTTGAACATATCTATTCTCACTTTCGACTCGATTATGGCGCTCTCTTTCTTTCTCTTTCTCTTTCTTTTTTTCTTTCTCTCTTTCGTTAATATTGATGAAAATATTTATAAATTCCAAATAAAAATACGTGTTTTTCAAACTTTAATTATATCCGAAAATGAAGACTAAAATTCGCCTTCGGAATTTTGTTTCTTAATATCAGTAACAAATTAAATGGAACAAGCACCTTTTTTTTCATTTTATTTTAGTTGGTACTTTCTTACTCTAGAACACATTTTTTTCGGATTGAAGTTGAGCAAATATCTCCTTAAAAAACTGCGGTGTAGAAGATCAACTCTATGCAGTGAGCTCTGTGTGTAAAGGAACTGGAAAAGGAGATGAGTGCCTCCGCTATAATCATGTCGGAAAGCATGAAACTAGTTATTATTATTGCATTGCAGTAAATGCAGGTACTTTCACATAAATAACTCAGATCTTTTTGT
>QEOQ01000192.1:363182-378004 GCA_010279815.1 Brachionus plicatilis
AAATTATTAAATTAACAAATTCTAATTATTATTATAATTTTACTACATCGCCAGAATCGGCGCTAAATGAAATAAATAAAAGATCAATTACATTCAATCGAGTGGACTTAAAAGATGATCTAAGATCATAAAATATGATTGCATCTCCAACATTATGCACCAAGAGGTCTTCAATGCTAACGGCGTCGAACTGATTTTTTTGGATTGAGTCATTATGTTCCACTGGCTGTCAGACTGGTAGAAGAATATAGAGAAGGTTTCGAATCAAGATAAATCGAATATCCAACTCCATTGTGTAATTGCTACCTAATAGTTTCTTCTTTTTTTCCTGAACTATCAAATATTTAAACTTGTGTGGGCTGCCACTATTTTATATCAATTAAATTTTCATTACATTTTACTTTATAATTTTCATTTCATTGTTGAATTTTGATTTTTTCTTAATCCCAAGTAGCTTAAAACAAATAAAATAAATAAAATTTTAAAAGTATAGTATATGTAAGTCATATAAGCAGAGGGTCGACGTTTAGACCCTCGCTAGTAAACAACATATAACGAACGCATGGGGCGTATGCATTTTTAGACCACTTTAAAAAATAATTTTTTATGATTTTTTCTCCAAAAATGTCTTGAAAAAAAATTTTCTTTTTTTTTTTGTCTTTTCAAAATTTTTATTTAAATTTTATTGTTAACAAAACAATTACTAAACACGGGTCTTTGAGGCAAAGTGTGGCACACTCCAATGGGCAATAATTGCAGTGTGGAAGATCAATTATTTTTTAAAAATTAACATTTTAATTACATTTTAAACGCAAGTTGTTTTTTTTTCAATTTTATTTAAATTTGGTTTTATGAAAAAATATTTGACATAAACCTTGGAGTAAATTTCAATTTTTGTCTGAATAAATTTTGTCAAAATTTTATTTGTGTTTTTTTTTCTGAGTTGGTGTTTGTTCTAGGCTAATTTGAATTAGCCAAGAGTTGAACAAATCCAGCATCCGGAACGTGCTCATGGATGGCGACAAACATCTTAGCCAAGTGATTAATCAAACATTTGCTGAGTAAATTAAGCAACTCTTAAGATCAGTAATCTGTGTCTCTGATAATAATCTAGAGCAAATATTTAGCGCAAGGAATTTTAATCGAATTTTAGAAAAATTCCGCTAATAAATATATTCATAAATTAGCAAACATATAAACAAGCAGATGTTGATGGTCGGTGCGGGACCAATCGCTAATAAACTTTCAATAAGGCACATATATGAATAAATTTCACGCTCCAAAGTCAAAATCAAAATCTCACCACTTTTATCTATTTGATCGTATCTGTTCCAAAAGATGTTCAGCGCACTCCATTGAAATTCGAGACCTAGTCCGAACACACTCTAAATGGATTAGTAATAGGGCATTTTTTTTGTTTGTTGTTGATGTTGTTGTTGTTGCTTGGCTCAACTGTCCGACCAGGTATTGCAATTTGTGAGCAGTTTGATTAATTGTTGAGAGCAATTTTGATCTCGCGGCCAAAAGTTAAGTGCTTCAAATTGTTTATTGTGAAAAGAATAGAGCGCCTCTCTTCTCTCCACTGAAGCTTTGATTTATTCACCAAAAGCAATTGCAATTTATGTTTACATGCCAAGTATTCTTTATTTTTTTTTTAATTAATTTTCTCAAGCATAGAATACTTTTGAAGGATTTCTCTGTGTTCAAAAGATTGTGTTCTTTAATGTTTTCTCTGCTAGCAAAAAAATAAAAAAAAAGTAAAAACAATTATCGACTTTTCAAATCTTAGAAAACTCAGAAATCCGTAGAGTTTTCTCGCGGTACCACACACACACACTCACACAGACAAACGATATTTGATATGATTTCTCTTATGCAAATCAGAACAGGATTCTGCCAAAAATTCAATTAAAAACAATTCATATGTTCACTGGTGGTGTTGATTATTTAGATCTGGATCTAGAAAAAAAAGGATCTGGCACAACGAAACGGCAGTCTGTCCTAAAAAATTCAATATTTAATTAAACACAAGCTTCTGCTTTGAGAGAAGAGAAAAACTAAGTCCAAGCAAAAACAACAACACATTTCAAACAATTTCAAGACTATTTACCAAATAGATTAGCAAACGTGTGGATTTCTTTTGGAGCAAATTGTTTTCTGCTTTGATCTCAAGCAGCAAATGCGTCTTGTAAATATTTGTCCTAAATGAGTGGAGGAAAAAAGTTAATTGTTGCTGGATTGACGTCCATAACTTAATCTAGTGTTATAAGCCAGCCTGTGAGCACAAATCGATTGAGAACAATCAAAAAGAGCTTAGTGGCCTAATCTTCTCTGAGATTCCATCCGGATTGTTTGTTCTACACGACGACAAATAATCGTATCCTTATCGTTTTTTAATTAAAATTTTGACATGTCATACGAGGCGACATGCTACGACAAATGAAAGATAATGAGTTGAATTTCAGTGCAGATAGGATTTCGTTGTTATCTTGCGGAGCTTGTCAAATCGTGCCACTTGAAGACAATTGATGGCCCAAAAGAGCGATCAAGAGCAGGTTCAATCCGGCTCAGTGTGCCGCCTGTTCTTGTTTGCCGAACTTCAAAGCAAAGTCAATGTTTTCCAAGAGGATTAAATTGCATAATTTTTGATTGAGTTATGCTCTTTTTAAGAGAGTAATTGCGCTAAGTTTTTTTCTTTTTTGCTTTGATCAAATAAATTATTTTTTGCTATTTTTGTTGATTGATTTTCACCTTACGAAAGAGAGATTTTTTATCTGCTCAAAAATGTAAATATTTGGCTTATGCAAACAAATTTTACTCTATTACCTAATGTCCTTAAAAAAAAAGAAAAAAATATTTTTTTCATTGAAATAAATAATATGATTGTGAATATCATCCACGTTTTATAAACAAGTATTCTGGATTATCTATCTATTTGCTTATCAGTGACAAATTTGAAAAAATCAAAATAAAAAAATAAATAAATTTTAATTTTAATTAGAACAAAGAAAATAAAAAAAAGAAAAAAATAAAGAGAGAATAAATATAAATAAATCTTCTATTTTTTTATGATTTTATTTAAACAACATTTTGAATTTTTAAATTTTTTTTTACTATATACACAATTTTTAAATCAAAATCTAAATGTGACTGAAAGAAAAGAGTGAGTGTCCATTCCAAACAGCAAAAGCCTAATCTAAATTATTTTTTGAATAAAAAAAAATTAAGTTGAAATCTTAAACTTATAAAAAATTTCATTTCTAATTTGATTTCTAATTTAAAAAAAAATTAGGGAAAGGAGTTTAATTACTCACAATTGTGTTCAATAAAAATGCTAAAAAAAAATATAAATTATTCATTTGTAGAATCAAGACCTCTTTTTATTTTGAAAATTAAATATTTTTTGCAATTATTTTGTTTGATCGAATCGAATTTTGTGTATTTTTTATTAGATTGATTAAAATGAAAAGTAGTTTGAGAAATTAAAGCTAACAAAAAAACCTTATCAAAATAAATAAAAATTGTATGTCATCAACTTTAAATCAAATATTGAGGAAATTTTTTTAAACCATACTTTCGCAAATCTGAAATTCATTTTTGTGTTAATTCTACATTAACTTTTCTTTATCATGCAAAAGGTGTTGAAATAAATAGAAAAAAAGCAAACATAATTTATCTTCTGTCAAAAAGAAAATTCATTTTGCTAATTGTTGTTTTTCAAATATATCAAATAAGAAAATTTAATGGCTATCTGTAAATAAAATTGAAACAGCAAGATTAATTTTATTAAACTTATTTTAATTATTCAATTTTTATTAATTCTTTTGTTCATGACCCTTTTGGTGTTAATTGAAATAAACAAAAGTAATATGTACTTTCAATATTTTTACAAAAATACTCAACACGAATCTCAAAGGGAGGTCTAATAAAAAAACAAACAAACTAAAATCAAAAATCAAAAGTACCTTTTGACAATTTTTTAGACTTTGAACATGACTAAATAATTCTTTTATAAAAAACTTTTATTTTGATAAAAAATTTACTAAAGATACTTTTTTCAACTGGTCTAAGCTGCTTGAGGGTTACAATGCTTATATCATTATCAAAATACGTTTATAATGGAAAATATTTACCTTATTTAAAGGTAGTTTAAAAACCACTTCAATTAAAAAAATTGAAAATTAGCTTTTACTGAAATAGTGATTTTTTTTGATTTAATTTGATATTTAGAAAATTTTGAAAATTTTTAATTTAAATTGGTGCTTATTTTGATGTCTCATGGATCTAAATTTAGATCGTTGAAAAAATTAAAATCTAAATGATAATTAGTAAATAAAAATCTTATTTTAAATATCTAAACTATATTAATAAATTTTGTTATTTTAAAAACGAGGTTTGATAATAAATAAAAGTGAAGAGAGTTCTTGTTTATATTCAATTAATTAATATTTAAATATTTATCGTGGTGCATATCTGCAGATTAATTGATTAATAGAAAAAGTATTTTTTGAATTAATATTTTTATTTTTGAATGAATTTTTTTCATTAATTAAGATTTTCTTTAAGGCCAAAAATTTGCAAAAAAATTATTTTTTGCATTCACAATTACCAATTGACCTAAGTGTTTGCTTGAAACAATTCAAATATTATGTAGGTGAAAAAGAAAAAAAAATTCCAATTGAAAAAATGTGACTTGATCTCGTTGAGTACTTAGAGATAAAAAGCAATCATCTTTTATTCAAATAGAAAAACGAAAAAATTCAATAAAATCTTAAAATTAAATTAATTTTTTTCTTAAAAAATAATCTGTTTGCTTATTGACTCATTTAATTTGGATATATAAATTAATTATTTCGGTTTTGGTTTATTAATTGCACGAAATGTTCGAATATAGTGTTACGTTTAGATTTAATCAAGATAAAAAATGATCATCCAAGAAAACCTATTAGTTCTGATTTTGATTTTAGATTTTACGCTCTATAAATCTAATTTCGCCCTTGAAAATTAATTGTTTAAGGAAATATAGATTAAGACACTCACGTGGACATGCATATAGTCATTCAGCCTTAACTGAACAAATTACTCATGAAATTTGATTAATAACAATTGTTTATTTTTTTAAATATTTGCTTTAAAAAATAATGAAAAATTTTTGATCAAATTTTTAAACCGAAAATTATTTTAAAGTAATCAATTTAGAAATTTTCCCAAAGTAGATACATTTTTAAATTCGTACCCATTTAGCTGAGTAGGCTTTTGTTCTAGTCTATTTTTTGACTACTCCTACTGAAATATTAGATCTAAATAGATAATAAATATTTAAACGAGATTTAATAGCGTATACAAACAACTTTACCTTTATTTTGAATTTACTTAAAGTCAAACAATCAATTGTCATTTGATATAACTTTACTTCAAAATTTAAAATGAATAATAATCTAATTATATTTAATTTCTAATTTCTATTTTTAAATAATAATTTGAAGCTGAACAAACTTTGAAGTATTCTATTTTATCTTGAAAAGTATTGAATTGCTTTTAAATAAAAAAAAAATATTTTCGTTCAAAAAAATTTTTAAAAGTTTAAAATTTAAGACGTAAATTTTGTTGAATAACTTTTTTCAAATTTATTTTTAATTAAAACTTCAAAAAAATAATTCTTGAATTTATTAAAGGCTTGAAATTATTATTTGGTTGTTTAGAAAATATCTATGCTTATTATTTATAAATAATTTTTACTGATTTAATTGAAGCTCTGGTATTAGGAAAGAAAAAATTTTAAAAACCCTTGAGTACCTAGAGATAAAAAGCAATCGAAATCGCCCTGAAAACTTCTTTTTATACAATATTTTTTAAAAAATTAAATAAATATATAATTTATTTAGAAAAAAATTTTTGATATCAAAAAAAAAATTACCTACAACAACAATAAATAATAAACAAATTTTAATTTCACAATTTTATTCAGAAAAATTTATTTTTTTTTCAAATTTAAAAATCTAAAAATCAGAATGCTTTCGGATCCAATCAAGAAAATAACTCACTCTTGAATAAACACCTTAAAGAAAAAATATATTTAATCCTTGTTAAAATATTTAAATTTGAAAAATGCCTAATAAATTTTAACAATTCTTTTTTTTTTTTAAATTTTATTTGCATACCAGGTTTTCCCACTCTAGCACATCCATCACCGTATGACACAATACCTGAAACAAAATATTGACTTTGATTAGGCTCGAGAAATTCAGTGACAAAAAGACCTCCACCCGAATCTAATTTTAAGAAAGATACATTTTTGCATTATTTTAATTGATAATTTTTAAAATTTTAAAATCATTACTAAAAGAGGTATTGTGAATTTTAGAATAAAAAAAATTATTATATTGATTTTGTAAGTTTTATCAGCTGATAATTAATCTCTGAACTAAAATAATCCAGAATTAGGTGATAAATTATATGCAAAACCTCATGTTATGTTTTTTCCTTAGATAAAAAATGTAATTTTTTAAATCTAAATTTAATAATTTAAACATAAAAGATTGATTTTTTTAAATTAGTCTAAAAAAAATATTTACTATTGAAACATTAAATCTTATCTTAAAAATTTTCTTATATTAAGATTTTATTAAAACTTTTAACAATCGTTTAAATAATTTGAATCTTTTAAAAGAAGATTTTATTCTTTCTAAAATTCAAAATACCATTTAAATTTTTAACTTTCTAAAAACCTCCTTGACAAGTATCTCTGGAACCATCTAAACTTCCTGCGCAAATTTGAGAATCCCAATTTTTTTCCACATCAACTTCAATTCTAGAGCATTTATCAGCTTGAAAAATTTTTATCTTTGAATTTTGTAATACCGATGAAGGAAAGCCATCTAAAAAAAGCTCGAAATTTAATAAAAAATCAAATTAAAACTTAAATAATTACTTTCAGATGTGCGACCCCATCCGATAATAAATGCAGATCTATTCACCTCAGGATATACTGTTGAGGATGAATTAGGCAGACAAGCAAACTGAATGTCAAAGCGACTTTCAATATTTTCATTTAATTCTATTATAGCTATATCGTTCAGAAGAGTGTACTCATTAAATTGTTCATGCTTAAAAATTAAAAAAAATCATTTAATACCTAAGTGACACTAAGAGCAATGTAGCAGGAGCAATTCCGAGAAAAGTAGACAAAATTTGTTATGAATCTGCTTCAAATAAATTAAAAAGTTAATTAAGTTAGAAAATTTGTTAAATCTAAAAAAAACCTATACAAAAACTATTTTTTTAGAGTTATGACTAGGACTTAAGGCTAAATATAACATTTAATATATTTGATAAAAGATTTGAATTAGCTTTTTACAATTCCTTTTAGTGCACCTTCAGAAAAAATATTAAAATGGCTCTGCAAAATAGTTCCTGTTTCATTAATATTTTCATAAGCTTAATTTTTTCTTAAAATCAGGGCTAAACTAGAGATAGGCCAAATTTTAACTGTAATAATTATTTTCAATTTTTTTAAAATTAAAAAAAAATTCTTATCATTTAAAATCTTTAACTAAAAATTATATAAATAAAACATACAACTTTTGTTTTTTAAATCTTTAATATTTTTTAGATATCCAGCATTCTGATTAAAAAAGGTGCCATTGCTAGACTCCGACCAGAATAAAAGTCAGCCATATAAAGCAAGAACACGAAGTCACTAAAAATAAATCGAAGTGAGTAAGGTTAGGGTTTAAACTTTAAAAAACTCAAAAAAATACTCTTGACTCGACTTCAAAATATCATTTTTATTTTAGTGACTTTAGCTTTAACTTGGGACTTTTAAACAACTTTGGTTTGAACCCAAACTAAAACTTTAAAAGTTATTAGTATATATAAAAGGAAATTATATTATGAGTTAAATATATTTTCTGATAGATAATATGATGAGGATTAAAATTGCATATTAATCGTAGTTTTATAATGTTGCCTTCGAGAGAAATCAATTAACAAAATCATGATGAATATTCTTAAATACAACATTATAAGATTATAATTTGTAGTCTTTTTTAAAGCCTTACTATATTATCTATCAGAAAAAAAATTAAAAATATTAAACTAATATTCTTTTTACTTAAGATTTTTTTAGTTCTTAGATTGACTCAGTCTGTAGGTGCAATACGTCCGAAGAAATCAACCAACTTTCTTTCTTTATCATAAACTCTAAGGTTGGACCCACTGGTATACAAAATTTGGTGAGCCTAGCAAATACAAAATAAAAAATTCAAATAATTTATTTTATGAGTAAACAGTTAAAAATTTCAATATTTAACAATCTGAATAATTCAATAATATTTCTAATTTTTAAAATAGCCTTTATGTTTAATTTAAGATACCATTTAAGAAACGTATAATATAACCATTCGATAAAAAATTTAATTTTCTATCATTTAAAAATTTATCATTTCTATCATCTATTTAATTTATATTTAATATAAATTTTGAAATATTTAGATAATTAATTAAGCATCAGCAAAATTGTCTTAAAAATATAATAATTTTATTTTACTTTATTAACCCTTTTAACCGGCAGCCTCTGTGACTTGTTAATATTTCTAATGTCATTGACTCCAGCATAGACCTCTAAAGTTGATTCCACATTGCTATACCACTGATTCCATTGAATTTCTAGTGTGTATGAATTGCCTTGCTCATCTTCATACCCGAAAAATTTATCCTGGATGCAGTGAGCTGCTGTAAGGATGATTCGTTGATTCAAAATAGTGCCACCACATACCCAACTAAAATTGATTAGACGACTGGATCCTTTGATATCATATTGTCCTTGATATGTTTGAATTATGTAGACTGCAAAGGGCCAAGACGACTTCAAACTGTCCTTTCCACCCACTATTCTTTCTAAATTCGGTTGAACATAGCTTATTCCGCATTCGACACAATGTGATCGTCCATTTCCCGCATAGCCTCGATCACAAATGCATTGAGCCCAAAACGGAAATCGGTCTATGCATACTGAGGCATTTTTGTGACATTTTTTCAATAAACATGGCTCTTGAGATCACAATTTTAGAAATAATCAAAACTGAATTATTAAATTTTTACTTATGGCTAGAAAAATTAAAATTGCCAAGAGTATCAAAGTAATTAATAAAATCACCAATAGTGAATACTTTAAAGATGATCGACAATTACATTTAGACCTTGCATTTTGAGAATAAAAAATGAAAAAGCTTTTAAGAAATAAGACTAGAAATTACAAAAAATTTTTTTTGATTTTTTCTCTATTATTTTGCTTAGAAATCTTTAAAAAAAAAAACAGAATTTTAGTTATACATATTGATTTAATCTAGTTTTAAAATTACTGAACAATCTAATTTTTCTTTTGAATTTTGCTTATTCGAACTTATTAAATCACTCGGCAAAACAATTGAAGGAAAAGCTTTTGAACAAAAATTGGCTGAAGGATTCAAGTCCATTTTTTGTCACTGGATCCAACATTAAATGAGAACTCGAAATTTCTAAAATTTTTTAAATCATAAAAAAAATATTTATCTTAAAATTATAATAAAAGATTGTCTTATGTTTTTATTTACATTGATCAATAAAGGATAAATGTTTAAAAAAATTAAAAATAAATTTAAATTTTTTCTTTTGATTATCGAGATTTTTATTCATTTTTTAAAATTGTTTAGATTCATTTTTTGAATTTATTTTTATATTAATCGATTTTAGATGATATGATGGAACACATTTTAGATAGAGCTTTTATTTTAAACAGCATTGTGGAAAATGTTAATTTAAAACCTTTCAAGTCTAAATTACATTTAAAAATTTAAATGTTATATTAATCATGTTCGGTTAAAACCAGATTTTAAGGGAAATGGATTTTGTTATCTTGAAATGTAAACTTGAATTGTTATTTTTAAACTTGATAAAGAATGATATTTGATAATTTTTTTAATCATTGATATGATTACGTTAAACATTATCGAATAAAAATCTGATATGACCATATTGATTTGAGTCTTGAAAAATTTCAAATAATGTCAAATTTAAATCTTTTAGCTAGTTAATTATCGAATTTATGACAAGTATTTTGATGTCGTTTTAAAGAAATGAGAGTTCTTATGAAGTATTTAAAATTCTCAAAATAAACCACCAAATATCAAATATCGAATTTTTTTTACCTCACAGCTAAAAAATTCTGAAGAACATATCGAATAAGAGTCAAACTGATAATCATTTTTTTAATAATATTATATTTCAAGTTATTCATAAATAATTAATTAATTTATCATAATCTTGAACAAATTTTATTTGGTTTTTGAGGAAAATTAGATAATCTAAAAAATAAATAAAACTTGAGAAATTTAGAGAATTATTTTTCTTCTGCACCATTGGAAAAATTCTAAAATTTTTATCTGCTGTTTTTGAACGAAGAAAAGAAAGCCTCTAATGTTAACTAACTTTTTTTCTCATAAATAAAATACATGCTTCTTTTTCATTAAAGATTATTTACCTAGTATTATTTTTAGCTTTTAATTGCGTTAAAAAATTGCATAAGCTTTTTCGGATAATTTCTGATAAAATTTTAATTTTTTTATAATAAAATTTTAATTAAGTAGTTTTTGGTTTGATTTATTGAACCATTTATTAAAAACAAACCATGCTCCTCAACGTAAGTCTTTTAAAAATAAATTTTAGCTTAAATAATAATTATATTTTATCATATTTCATAATAAATGATAAAACAGCCGTCTGGTTTATTTGTCAAGCTCAACATTAGTTTTCTAAGCATCAAAAAAATGAATGATAAAATTTATTTTGTTCCAAAATTACTTTATTCATCTAGAATTTTTTGATTATCAGACACTTTTTTCTTGAAAAATTCGGATATCAACTTCCCAAGTGAATAAAGAAAAATTAAAAAAAAAAATTTGCTTTTCAGATGATTTAATGATGATCAATTTTTCCAATTACTCCGAATACGAGTTCATTTACCACGAATCAGCTGGTACACTTCTAGATGCAATCAGTATTATAGACTTTTTAATAATATTTTTCGGAACAATAGGTAATTTAACATGTTTTTATTTGCTTAGTCGAAAACGAATTCGAATTGTGTCCAGTATGCGCTATCTGTCCGTATTGACCATTGTGGATTCAATATGTTTGTACGGGTGGTTTCTTAGTTCCATTTACAGACAACTGAATGACGAATCTCACATAAAAAGATTGGAAAATTTTTCCGCACTCAGCTGCAAAATAATCGCCTACATGTCCTTTACAAGTCTTCAGCTGAGCTCATTTTTGCTCTGTATCATTACCATAGATCGTCTATTGATAATCATCTCACCATTTTGGCGCTCCAAGTGCACACACATAAAACTGGCCAACTGCATCATTGTCGGGTCTTTAATCTTTTTCTTTCTATTAAATTTAATAATTCCAATAAATCTCGGCAACAATGGTCTAATAAAAGTTAAAGTTTACAAAGAAATAAAGAGTCAGGACAATTCTATTTTTTCTGAATTTGGTGATTTGATAGCATCAGCAAAAATGCCAAAAAAAAACACCCAAAGTACCATCGTGACAATGTGGCAGTGCTATAATGATGACGATAAATTGCTTAAGACATGGAATGTGCTCCACTTGTGTTTATACAGCTTGTTACCTTTTCCAGTGCTTGGAATCCTCAATTTGATAGTGATTAACTTGACCAGAGATGCGGCACGTCATGCCAGTGAGTATAACAAGCAAAAAGTAAAATATGGGCAAAAATTCGTCACTAGACTCCTCATGTTTTTGACTATTTCGTTCATATGCACAACCCTGCCGAGCACTGTGGCCTATGCTTTTTGGCATCATGAAATTTTGGAAAAAAAGTACGGCCGAGTCCTGCTGAATCTACTGAATACAATTCAGTTTTCTCGGCACGGATTCAACTGGATTATTTATTTGTATTCGTCATCCTTTTTGAGAATCGAGTTCAAAAGATGCATTTCTTGTGCGAGTTTAGAGTATGACTTGGCCGAAGAAGCTTTGGCCCGGCGACCAACTCAGGCCTTGGAGATCATGCGGCAATTGGAAAATCATCAAAACAGGCTTTCGTCAACAGAATATGATCAATTGGATCTTTATTTTTTGTATTGTATGTACGAAAAAGAAAAATTAAGAGTTATTGATGAGAATATTGACGACACCAATTTGGAACTGACTAAAAATGAGAACAATGTAATTAATTGAAATATTTTTTTAATAAAATTTTATTTTTTAAAAGTAAAAAAATTCTAAACATTTATTTGATTATTAAAAATTGTGTCCAAAAAACAAATTTATTTTAAAAATGATGGCTAATTAAATTTTATGTCATTAAAAAGCTCAGTCTAAATTAAATTGATAATTTTTTTCTATTTTAAAATTTTCACTAAAAATTTACCAAGTCAATATATTATTTTATAGCTTGAATATATTGGGCTTTTGTTTAAAAAAAATGTCAGTACATTAATCAAAAATTTCTAATTAAAAACAAAATTCAAATAATTAAACTTTACACTTAATTTGCTTGTAATTTATTTATTGCGTCACTAAATGGTTTCAAATAAAAATATATGATTAATTGATAAAGGCTTCAAAACAGATCTAGGTTCATAATAAAATCAGGCTTTTTTCAAAAAAATTAATTAAAATTTAATTAATCTTCGAAAATAAACAACAATATCAGAAATTAGCAACCTTTTCAAATATCAAATAATTTGTAGATTTGAATTATGGCAAAATGAATCTATGTCAAAATTTAAAATATTTTAATATTGTAAATTTAAAAGCAAGAATATAAAATCTACGACTACTAGAAATTTATTTTTCAATTTAACAAAAAATAGAGCGCTTTTTTTTGGTATTTTTAATTCTTGAACAATTAAAATTTGACCAGTTAATATCTAAAAAGAGATATTAATTAGATATTTTTTAAATTAAATAAGACTTTTTAATTATGATAAATGACAAACTAAAAAACAAGTCAATTTATTTGCATCATTACGAGCTGCATAAGCGTAAGCCGAATAATGACCAAAGTAACAGGACCAAAGTCAGCCATACAGAGCACACTTTTATCAGGGTTATCAAACAAGGTGAAAACGAGGCAAATAAGTAAGTTTTACTGCATTTTTTCAAAAGATAAAACTTTTAACTTATTAGATACTCTTGAAATTAAATAGTTAATTGAAAAAAAGCATTAAAAAAATTAATTGAATTCAAGAGATGGTTAGATACTTAAGGATAAATATAATATTGCACAGATATCTATTTTATAGCTCTGTTATAAATCTTTTATAATATCTTTTATTTTCGAAGAAAATCAAAGGAGAAATATTTCACTGTGAATCCAGCTAAATTGAGAAAAGATAAAGAACAAAATCTTATTAATGAGATTAGTAAAAGCAATTCAGCAATGAACTTGGATAAATTATTTAGAAAGGAAAATACCAAGTCAAGTGTTCAAAAGAAGCAAAACACTGTGGCCTCTTATCACCAGTTTTCCTACATGGACGCGTTTCGTCTCTATCGAAAACAAAAATTTCTGGAAGAATACTTGAGAATAAATGGCGACGCTGCCACGCAGATTATACCAAACTTTTTGTACCTAGGTGGACACAACTCGATAAAAAATGTGGCTGAATTAACTAAGTATGGAATAACCCATGTGCTGAACATGGCCCAGGAATTGAGCCTCAACAATCATGAATATTTGGATAAGAAAATAAAAATTTTACAAATAAGTGCTAAAGATGCTGAGATGTACAACATTCGACCTGACTTTGATCTGGCGTTCATGTTCATAGATGACTGTTTGAGGTCGGGTGGCAAAATTGTTGTGAATTGTGCGCGCGGAATATCGCGCTCGGCAACCATTGTCATCGCCTATCTCATGTTTCGATACAATCTGCGACTAGACCAGGCTTATAGTCTGGTTTCTAGTCTTCGACCACAGGTCCGCCCAAACATTGGTTTTAGGAACATACTGGGTATTTACGATCTCGAACTCGAATATGCTAGAGTCTATCGGCTGAACCATTTCAGAGAAATGAACCAAAAAATAGCCTACTCAGTCTATCAAACACAAGCGGTTTACTCACAAAATTAATCACTAAATCTTTTTAATCATAAATAATCAAAAATAAATTAATAAAAATTTTTAGTAATTTTGTTAAAAATTTTATTTATTTAACAAAATTATTATCCTGTTTTGCTTTTTTATTTCTATTTAATTTATTTTATTTTGTTCTTTGAATAGGAAAAATAGGATTTATGTTCCACTTTGGACATTTAATTAAATTATAAATTATTAAATTAGATGGCCATTGGTGCAACAAAGATTCTTTTTTTTTCCTACTTTTCATATTATGACAAAATATAATCTGATTTACCGGAGAAATATAAGAAGAAATTAAATTTTTTGAAATTTAATAAAAAATTTTATGTATTGTATTTTTTTATTAAATATTATCTAGAAATTTTCCATATTCTATTTACTGAAAATTTTTTAATGGAAGGGTATTAAAATTCAGAGAGAAAAAAATATTTTATTATAAAAAAATCTTAACTAATTATTTAATTATTCTTGGATTAATCATAAAATTAAATTTTCTATAAATGAAAGCAACATAAGTTAATTAAATTAGTTAAATGAAAATTTAACTTTCTACTTTTATTTTGATTTTAAATTATTATTTGGATTTTTTACTTTTCTATTTAATCTATTTAATCTTGAATTTTTTCTGTAAATCTTTGCTTTTTTATATGTTTTTTAACGAACATGA
>QEOQ01000192.1:384177-425415 GCA_010279815.1 Brachionus plicatilis
ATAAATTTTTTTTTCAAATGAAATTACTTTGAAAAAAGTTTTGACAAAATGTAAATAATTTTACATTTTTACATTTTCTAATATTTTTTTGTGTAATATTTCAAAATTTTTATTTTGCATTTTCTTAAGGAATTTTTATTTTAATTTCCTTAAATATTTCATAAAAAATATTTGAAAATCAAAAAATCAAAAATTGTTTACATCTTGCAAAAGTTTTTTTTTGTTTATCAAAAAATTTAAATTTTTCAAATTTAATTATAAAGCTTTGTTTAAGTTTAAATCACTCTAGCAAGCAATAGTTTCATTTTTAAGATGATCCTGATAAGAGAAGACACTGACTTTTACAGCGATTCCTAAGAACCACAATAAATTTATAAATTTAAAATTTTATAATTATATAGATCAATTTTGAGTGCAAAGCTTAATAATTTCTTTCAATTTACGGCTTCTTCATAATTTAACCAGCAGAAGCGGTTCAGCTAAATGTTTGATTCTTTAGAGAGTCAAAATTTAAAACTCCACTTTCAACAGCATATTTGCAAATAAAGAATTCTCTTTAGTAAATACAACCCTAACCCTTCTAAATTAAAACATTTCATCTTTTGCTAAATAAATTCAAAAAATTTTATTAAAAAAATCATAAAATTTTAACAAAACATAATAATCGATCATATTCACATACTCTATTACTAAATAATACAACGGAGCTCTATCTTTTGTGCAAAGTGACCCTTTAGTACAAAAAAATAAAGATTAAATTTTTAAAATTAAAAATATTTTCTCAAAATTAACTTGACTTGTTTTTAAGTCAAGTTAATTTTCAAATGATTTATATGTGATAAGTCACAAGCTTAAAAATTCAAGTCACTGTTGCAGTTCTGGGCCACGGCGTTCACATAAATTCAATTTTTATTATTCCATGTGGTCATGTTAGCGGTATAAAAATAAAATAGTGAATTGACTTTAAAAAAAAAATTTAATTTAATTTAATTTAGATTAAATAATTTAAATAATACTATAATTTATCAAATTTACGATAATTAAAATAAATTACCGAAAAATAACTAAAACAAAAATTGACAAATTTACGGTAATTTAATATAATTATTGTAAATTTTTGTTAAATTACGGAAATTAGCGATAAAAAAGTGACAAAATTTCTTCTAAAAATCATTTTCTTAAAAATTTCAATTTTTTAAATTATTTTTTTACTCAATTTTATGAAATAATGGATTTTTTATGTTAAATAATTAATTAAATAAATCAAAAATTAGTAAAATTAAGTTTAATTTTCTTATTACAAACAAGCTTATAAAATAATAAAAAATAATGCAGAGATAAACCTTAATTGAATTTTTATATATTTTATATAAAATATTGAATTTTCATCAAATAACTAATTTTCAATTTTTTAATTAATTATTTTACTTTAAAAAAATCCAATATTTCATGGCAATGTGAAATTTTAGTAAAATAATTAGAGTACAAAAAGTAAAAAGTCAATTCAATTTTTTTTTAATTGTGCAAAAATGGTTCTATAAAGAGTCAAATTTTGTACAAACGAATTCCAAGCTCAGCAAAAACACTGCAATTTTCTGTAAAAAGCACACCATCAAAAAATAATTGATTAAACTCTGCAATTTATTGCATAATTCGTATTCGTTTGTACAAATATGTACAATATTGTAATCTTTATAGAACTATTTTTGCACAATTAAAAAAAAAATTATAAACTTTTTAATTTTTGTACTAAAATTTCACATTTCCATGAAAAATTGGATTTTTTTTTAGTTAAATAATTAATTAAAAAATTAAAAATTAGTTATTTTATGAAAATTCAATATTTTATATAAAATATATAAAAATTCAATCAAGGTTTATCTCTGCATTATTTTTTGTTATTTTCTATGCTTGTTTTTACTTTTTGTACTGGAATTTTCGTACTAGAATTTCACATTGCCATATTTCATTTAAGGCATAGTTTTTCGTTTGGAGATAAATATTTTTTTAGTGTATAATTTTATTAATATTAAGGAGATAAAAAATAAGTGGATAAATTATTTTTGTAAGAGATAAATATAAACTAAAATTGATATTTATTTTAAAAGGTAGATAATCAATTTTTGAAGAAGATTTTTATCATATAAGTGTTTATTTTTTGATTTTTGACAATTTAACTTCGTTAATGTATCAATTTCAATTAAATTCATTTCTTAGTTGAGTAAATAATCAGCTTGTTACCTAGATTATATAAAATTGAATTCCTTGAAACTGCTTGAAAATTAAACTTTAAAATAAATAAAATTAACTTTGAATCTGATTTTAAAAAACGTCTGAAGCCTCTTCAACTTCTATTCTTTTATCTGACAATAATCAAGAAAATCAACTTGATAATACTGATAATGATAAAAAAATAAAGGCAAGATCAGCATTAGAAAGAAATTCAATTGTTCCGATTAACAGGCAGATAGACAATCTAAATCAACACGAAGTTCTACAAGAGGTTGCAAGTACAATTCAAATTGTAAATTATTATTATTATTATTATTAAAATAAGAATATATCGTTCATTGAACGATCTGGGTGAAGATTTTATATCTTCTTACAGGATAAAAATGTTTAATACTTTTTTTAAATTAATATAAGAAAGAAAAGGTTTTATTATTGTGTTTTATCGAATATTGGTATTTATATCGTTGATTGGTTGGTTTGTTAGCTGTTTTTTTAATTTATTCAATGTCTTGTAAGCTTGAGTTGTATATGTTGACCATTGGGCTTTTGTATTTCAGATTGCTTCTTTGCGCTGCTACAGCGTCTTCGATACTTGAATAAAATAGATCTGATAGGTTAGAATTTTTGCTTATTTTGTATATATATTTATTAAATAGAAGCTCCATTGTTTGTTCAATCGTTGATATATTAGATTCTTGATGGATTAATTGGTTTGAGCTGTATTTAGTTTTCTTTAGTACGATTCTGAGTGCTGTGTTTTGTATTGTTTGTAAGCTTTGTTTAATTTGGTTATTTATTACTTGAAAAGGGATGAAGCTATATTGTATAGTCGATTTAGTCAGTGCTTTGTAGATAGTTAATAATCGTTAATGTCTCTAATCAAAATCAACTTGTTTAGGCATCAAGTAGCAGTAGCAGAAATTCAGTAGCAGTTCAAGATCAAATCGTGTTTTAATTACTTTGTTTGTATTTTTATTTGTATTTTGTTTTTGTAATTTTTTTACTTAATTTTCTCTTCTAAAAAAATAAATATATTCTGCTAAAAATGTTTAGACACTTTCATTTATCTTTTATCTCCTTTTTATGAATTAAATTATAAACTAAAAAAAATATTTATCTTCTAACAAAAAATATACTCTTTCATTTAATCAAGTAAAAAAAATTATTTAAAAAAATTTAAATTTTCAAGAAAATGATTTTTTAGAAGAAATTTTGTCACTTTTTTTCGGCTAATTTCCGTATTTTTTTGTTAAATTACGGAAATTAACGTAAATTATGGTAAATGTGTGAATTTTGAATATTGGTATTATGGTAGCAGCACTGTCCTTTACTTGACTTAAAACTTGTGACTTAAAAACAACTCTAAAATCAACACTTACTGTTCTTGTTTTCCTTTTGGCGCGCTCAGCACAACAAAAGGCTGCTGAAGATTTTTCTGCTTTTCAATCAACAGCTCAACAGTGTGCAGCGGTGTGTCCACCGAGCTCATTTTGTTCATAGCCTCCTTTTCCTTAAACTTAGACAAACGCTTCTCGGTCTTCTTCTTGCCCGGTCCCTTTCCATGAAACTTGTGCGACAAATATCTGAACGCCTCTTTTTCGTTCATGGCATGACCCTTTTCGTCATAATAGTCCAACTTAATGTCCGGCTTGTAGTTCTTCTTCTCTTCAAAATCGACCAACGGACCGCAAAACTTGTCCCTGGACCTCTTGTACTTGTCATCAATGTCGTAGTAGTTGCGCTCTTCAATTGTGTAATTCTTAGCCTCTATGCTACTTTTGGCCACACGAGCAAACTGTTTGTCCTTCTCGTTAGCCAAGTAGCCCTTGTTGACTGCCAGTTTGAGCGCTGCGCCAATGCCCCGGTCAATAATGGGCTCATCATCCAAAATGTTAGCTCCATCCTCATCACTGTCTTCGTTCAGCTGATTTTTTTCATTCTCAACCTCGGCTTCCACATCGCTCAAGTTGAACTCTTCATCACTTTCCATCTTTTCCTCGCTCTTCTTCGAGCCCATGTCCATTTCGGAGTCTTCGCGTCTGGTCTCGGCGCCAATGCCGCGACAAAACTCCGATATAGTGTCCAAAGTAAGCGCATCTTTTTCCTCTGTCATCTCCTCATCCCTAACAGTGTTCAAATTTTCCAACAGCACACTTTTTCCATTCAACTCGAGCTCCTCTCTCACCTCAATTGCATGATACTCTATTTTTTTGGTGACCCTTTTTCTGGTCTTGTCCAACGCTGTTTGCAGTTCGTCCAAAAGTTGATTTTCTTCATCCATTATTTCTTTTAAATGACTGACATTGTCCAATTTGGTCAAGTCAATGTCGCTCTCGTCACCACTAGAGCGAATTTCGCCCTCATCACTACTCTCTTTTTTAAAATCAAAATCGTCCAGATTTATCTTTTTCTCCGCTGACTCTAGTTCAACTTTGTCCACTTTAGTCTGAGGCTGTTGGCGCGCCATTGGCAACAAATCGGCCGCCTTCAGACTCTTGTTTTTGCGCATTCCTTTCCGAATCTTCTTGGGCTTTTTAAACTTTTCCATCTCCTGTGCAGTCATGTAGTCACTGGCCTCCCTGAGCTCATTCAATATGTCCAACCTGACAGCCCTTGACTTGTGCTCATCCTCTAGTTTTTGGATAAATTTGTCATCACTGGCGTCATACATGCCCTTGGCGCCCAGTTTAAAAAACTTTTTCTGCTCACCATTCAGCTCCGCGTCATACTTGTCCAGAATGGCGTTTGGCCGAAAATTTCCCTCCTCGTCAAACTCCTCATAGGGCTTGTAGTCGGGCTTCTTTTTTTTGTTCTCCACATTTTGCGATGCCCTCTCATCGTCAACCAAATTGACATTGACCAGCACATCGGTGTCCTCGTCTTCGTCCAGTTCTAAATTAACACCAGTGCCTTTGATGATGTCTTTGTCCTTGAGTGTTAGAATAACTTCCTCGCCTTCCCTGAATTTGGCCTGGTCGTGCTCGACCCTGAGACCCTTGAGCTGGGACGAAGTGTACTTTTTTGTCTTGACACTTTCGTTGGGCGTCAAAAATTGCTCGTCCATTTCTTCGAGCAATTTTGCCTTTTTGGCTGCTTCCTGCTTTTGTTTTAATTTTTGAACCCAGACATCGGCTGATTCCGAGTCCGAGTCGGACTCCTGCTCCCCAAGGCTCTTGACTTGGCGTATTTTTTGTGCCAAGCGGCGCTTTTCTCGCTGCTCGTCCAACTTTTGCTTGAATTCTTTTTGTTCGCGCACTTCGGTCAAATTTTTGGCCGGCGCGTGCTCAAACTCTTGGTTGGTGTCCTTGTCAATGAAGGTTTTTTTGCCAGAGTCGTTCTCTTTTTGCTTCTCCTTGTTGTGGTCGTCCACGGACAGAGGCTTGAGGCCTAGTTTGGCTCTTAGCTTGTTTGTTTCTTCAATTGAAAGAGACAAATTTTCGGCGGCACCTCCCGCCTCTTCGATCCTAGACTGTTTTGAGGACGCGGGTTTTTTGTCTTTTTTGTCGCGTCTGTCTCTGTGCCGACGCTCGTCATGATCACTGTCATTCGAGTCGTCTGAGCTGTGGTTTTTTCGCTTTGATGAGGACTTGTGAGATCGATCTTCGCTCGAGTCCGATCTGCGACGTGAGCGAGATGACGAAGATTTGGATTTTTTGCATTCCATTTTATGTTACCAATTGATTTGGATTTTTTAGAAATTTAAATTTTATTAATACCTTGAGTTTAATTTGGCTTAAATTGCGATATAAATGAGAAATTTTAAAAAATGTTTCTTCTTAGAATAAGTTTAACAAAAAGTTCATTTTTAAGATATTAAAGATTTGAGATTACAAATGCAATACTGCTATGGCAATGTGAAATTTTAGTACAAAAAGTAAAAACCTTATAATTTTTTTTCTAATTTTTCAAAAATGGTTCTGTAAAAAGTACAATATTGTATAAATTTGTACAAACGAATTCTAAGCTCTGCAAACGTAAAGTATTAAGTATTTTTATTAAAGTATTAAGTATTAGTTAATAAAGTATTTTTTGATGGTGTGCATTTTAGAGAAAATTGCAGAGTTTTGGCAGAGCTTGGAATTCTTTTGTACAAATTTGTACAATATTGTATTATTTATAGAACCATTTTTGAAAAATTTGAAAATAAATTATAAACTTTTTACTTTTTGTACTGTAATTTTTATACTAAGATTTCACATTGCCTACTGCCAAGAAAAATTGCTTTACGTTTAGGAAATTTTAGGAGATCTTACGCAATTTTGAGTAAACTTAAAAATGGGATCCTACTAAAACATTGACCCCTAATTTTTTTCAAATTTTCTGACCCCCATTTTTTTGGCTAATGGTAAAACACGGACCACCTGTTTTTTACTAAACGACGGACCGAGGTCGGATGGTATTAGGATTATTGTAATTAAAGAAATTATATTAATATTTATTTTAAAAAAGTTTTTTTATTACGGTTATTTTTTCTATAATTTAAAAAAAAATTGGCTTGGTTGAAAGTAAAAATAAATTAAGAGAAATTTTGACCGAGAGCCCTAAAACAAATCTATATTTTTTATGTAAAAATGTAGAGATTTTAATTATCTACAAAACGGTATGCCATAAGTATCAATTCTTTGAAATTGAAGAATTCTTCCAAAAAAAATATATTTTTAGTTTTTCAGCTATGAGATTTAAAAAAAAAGATCTAGGTGACTATTTATTTTTCTGCAATAATGCTTAGGCTATTCTCTTTCATATAATTAGTGGTCGGAAGGTCAAGGTCTTATCAATATCTTGAAAACATATGGTCCGTTAGCAGCAACTCATGATTTTACTCGTTATTACTAGTTTTACAAGTCAAAGACTAGGTCTTATGGTCCAACTGATACTTTTGCATAAAAGTTCATCAAATTCTCTACAAAATAGTATGTGGTCGGAAGTTTTTGGATAATTCCTAATACCATCCGACCCTAATACCATCCGACCGCGGTCCGTGTTTTAGTATAAGCCATTTTTTTTAACAAAGCAAAAATATTTTAAAAGTTTTAATATATAATCTTGTTTGAATTTTTCTATATATGTTGAAAATCAAACTAGTTTTTCTCCAAGATTTTTACTTTTTGTGAAAATTGAATATTTCTATATTTTTTAAAACCTGACCCTCTACTGACCCCCATTCCTTGAAGAGAATTTAGCGAGCTTTCTAAAAAAGTTTTTCTCTTGGAAGAATAGTTTTCGAAAATTTCAAATGATTTCATAATAATTGAGAAAATTCAATTTATAATTGTATTCAGAGTTGCTTAAAAGTCACAAGTCTCAAGTAAAGTTCGGACTTTTTTTTTTCAAAAAACCGAGCAAAGACTTTTAATTTTTTTAATAACTTGGACTCTTTTTTGGGACTTTTAAACAACTCTAATTGTATTATTTGAAATCTTTTGTTTTATTAATTTAATTAAAAAATAGAGTCTTTGTCCTAAATTTTTTATCTTTAAAAAAGTAAAATCATTTAATTTATTACATTTTTTGATTTGCTATTTTTAGACGGCTACCAAAATGATTTGGAATCCAATTATCTGATTTAGCACTATTAGTATTTCACCAAAGAATATTAATGGTATCAATTTAACTCAAGAAATTAAAATTTTTCTTTTTAGAAAATAAATTCCTTTTTTTTCTCAATTTAAACATCGAAATTTATTTCGAAGAATTTTTATATGAAAAGAATTTGAACCTAAAACTGGATAATGTTGTAAAAGAAAATAAATAGTCAATTTTTTAAAGTTATTCAAAAAACTAAAATTTAAAGGATTAAGATATTATTTTAATTATTAAATTCTTTTAAATATATGTAAAGCGGATATTTTAAAAACGACACGGCTCTAATGGTCGCTACCAAAAACCGTACCGTCTGCGAATTTGAATTTAGAATTTTCTTTAAAATTTTTTTAATTTTTAATTTTTATTCAGCTGATGGTATAGTTTTTGGTCGCGACCATTTGGGACGTGTCGTTTATAAAATACCCAGTGTAGGAAAATTTGTTTGATCCTTGTAAAATTGTTGTTGAATTTAATAATGGAATATGTGTCAGCACAATCGAAAAATTAATTATTAACCACTAAGCTGTTCAAAATTTAATTTTTTTTTCTGTGAAAAAACTTGTTAAAAAATTGTTAAAATATGCCTAATTTATGAAAATAAAACAAGATATAGCAAAAAACATGAATTAAATACATAAATTGAAAATGAACATTATTAGCTTGTCTATAACTTATAAATGAATAGAATTGTTTAAGAAAAATTTAACAATTTTAAATAAATTTTAAAATAAACTTAAAAAATTTTTTCTTTGATATTTAAATTCACTCACCAATTACTTAGTTTTCTTCTTAATCTTAATTTTTATTATATATTTTTTATTATAAGATTAATAAGATAACATCATAATTCTTAAATAATTTCTTAAAATTTCTTAACGATTCTTGATACAAGATCGTACAAAAATTTCCTTTATTCAGGGCATTGGGCGGTGTTCTTAGAGAAGAACAAGCAGGATTTAAAAGACCAATAGGATGCATAAAGCAGATATTTGCTCTTAGAACTATCTCCTGAACAAAGTCTGGAACAGTTCATTATCCGTAAACTTAATTGACTTCAAGAAGGCCTTTGATAGCATACACAGAGAAACATTGGGGATCATTTAAGATCTTATTGTCTGCCACAGAAGATTGTGAACTTGATAAAACTCTTCTACGAGAAATTCGAGTGCATTAAAATTCTGGAAAAAGAAAAATCTGAAAGCTTCAAAGTGTGCACAGGACTCAGCCAAAGCTACGTTCTCTACACAACTCTGTTCCTTATTCTGATTGACTATGCCATGAGGAAAACTGGCATCAAGACTAGACTTGTAAAGTAGCGACTTGAGTGGAAATCAAAAATAATGGAACTATGCTACATAAAGAGCGAATAAGGAAAATAAATAAAATCTAAGAAATACTGCTAGTAAGTTCTGAAAAATTAAGATCATGATATAATTTAAAACACAAAAATATTTGAAAATTTTCATTTCTAAATTACAGAATTAAAATTTAGAATTTTCAACTAAAATTTCCAAGTTAACATAAAATCATTTTGTATCTGATACAAATTGGAATTTTTTTTCTGCCAAAAATCTTAAAAGCAGGACTAAGATATGTTTTAAACGGTTACGTAGTTTCTCTCAAATTAAATTTTAAAAAATTATATTAAAACTAAAATGATATTAAAATAATAAGTCTTAATATTTTTTTCACACTTTTTGCAGAATAACACGAATCAAAATAAAATCTTAAATACTGTATTGTACAATATCTTACTTGTTCATTAACAAAGCATTACTATTCTAATTTTATTTTTTTTAAATTTAAAAAAACACATTTTTATTTTATACAATTTAGATCAATGAACCTTGTTGAAATATTAAGAATATCAAGTCCGTCCAATTTTTGGATCGCTGAAAAAAACTCGGACCAATTTATAAATTTGATCAGTGAATTTATTAGACAGGAGCAAAATGATGCTTCATTGGGAAGTGAAAATTGTCTCAATGACAAGGAGACAATTTCTTTTTATGATTTGAACAGAGATACATTTTATAGAGCCCGAATTATAGAACAGATTACAAGTTTTAGATCAAATTGTTTCTCACTGTTTATGATTGACTTGGCCGAACGTACCACAGTTCCCAAAAATTATTGCCAGCCTATTCTGAATGAAAAGTTAAAACAATTGCCACCTTTGGCCAGGCAATGTTCTTTATACGGCATACAACCAATGTAACAACTATTTTTTTTAAGCTTAAATAAAAGTAATTAATTGTTCTTTCCCTTAGTAAGAATGATTGGTCTCCGTCAAGCATTAGATTCATGTCCGAGATGAAAAAAAGTAAGGATTTTCTTAGTTTTACATATTTGGCCAGCTTTACCTATTCTAAGCCATTTACTAATTTAAACATTACAATCAGATCCCCTTTCACCCTTATCTCACTTTGAGAAGAAGTCAATCATCAATATCATCACATATGGCATATCTCTCAAAGAATAAAAGGGTTCTTGTCGGATGTTGTTGCACCTTTTCTATTACTTTTCATATCTTTTTTTCATACCTGGACTCCATACTTGCACTGCTTAGTCTAGATATGGTCTCGCCATAAACGCTTATAATTTTTCCCTCAGTACAAATCTGTAATAAGTTAACAGTAAACCCGCTTTGTATTCATTCAACAGTCTGACAGCCAATGGAATAAAATGACTCAGTCCTGTCTTAAAATAAGTTTCACTCAACTCAAAAAGTCGATTCGAGACTGTTAGTAATTTAAGTTTATTAAAAGCCTCGTGATGCATGATGTTGGATGGATTGTCTTATTCTGAATTGCTTGTAGTTTTCTGATATTATTTTCTGAAAATGAATTTGTTAACATGTGCAAAATATGTTTAATTTGGACTCTAGTGGATTTCCTTAGTGATCCTTAATTGAACACTATTAGCTATGACTAAAAGAGGCCTCAGAATACGTTCTACAATACAAGATAATAGTCCGTCAACATAATTAAAGCAAGGTAAAGAATAGTCTGTAATTTATCTAATAGAATATAGATATTTTGATTAAGACGCCATTTTTTATTTGACAATATAATATAATAATATAATAATTAGTTTTAGTCTCGTATTGCAACGTTCTTTAATTTGGTCTACCAGTATATTAAAATTTAATTTAAAATCAATTTAAATATCTAGAAACTTAATTTCTTTGGCTTTTTATTCTATTGCCATAAAATTTTTAATTAAAATTGACACTCTCTTTCTTGCACTTAGAAAATTCTACTGAACACGACTTTTCAACTTTTTAAATTATTGTTCTAGTTCGTTGGTATATTTATTTATCTTATTTTCTAGAATTTGCTTTTTGCTGTAAATGAACTAATGTGGGAATAAACAAATAATGTAAATAGATCATCTGAGCATTGTGAAGTTTTATTCAAAAAGTTCAAGAAAAAAGTTCTTAATTGAAATTTTTCGATGAATGAAAAAAATTTTCCCCTGTAAAATATGTAACAATGTGTAACAAAAGTTGTTACACCAAGTAGCCTTGAAAATAAATTCTGAAAGTTTTCTTTAAATTAATCATCGACTTTTAAAATCAATCGAATTTAAGACAATTTATTTGTCTTTGTAAAAAAAGAAGTTTTATTTTCAATATTTTAAAATTTTTGTAAGTTTTTAATTTTAAATTTCGAAATTTTTATTTCAAACTCTACTTAACATTCATTCAGTTTTTTTTGGAAAATCAATAATTGGTTAATTGAAATTTTTTTTTGCTCTTTTTTGAGCAAGTCCTGTAACATCATGTAGTCTTGTTACATCATGTGCTAAATTTTTATTTCATCACTTCATTCCATTCAAAATATATACGAATTTAAGATTTTGAACTGAACTTTTTGAACGAAACTTCACAACGCTATCATCTGCCAAAAGCAGCGATAATTCATTATTTGGTTTGTTTCTTTTAGGAATAAAATTAATATAAATGTAATAGTAAATTTTGAGATTAAGTAAATTTATAGAATTACGTGTCAATGCGTAAATTTGTAAAAAAACATAAAAATATTGGATTCTCAAAATTTACTAAGTAAATTTGTAAATTTACTTATGCTAACGGAATTCTATAGAATTTTTAATTTCTTCTCGTTAATTACTAGATAATTTATGCGTACATTTTGAGAATAATTTTGCTTAAAAATTATAATAAATCAAAAAATCTAAAAAGCATAAAAATGAAAATTAATTTAAAAAAACTAAAAACCATTTTGGTCATTATTTTATTTTCAATGGTGACCAACGTCGAAAATTATGTTTAAAAAAATTGAATGAAATTTTTTTTAAAGGTTTAAACTTAATTCTGTGAATGCAGAATGGTGCAACATTCAAAGTTGCATCAAATATCAAGGTCTGCTAAATTTGCAGTGTTTAGCAAAAATTAAATTTCAATAAAATCGAGCGTGGTGCATTATGCAGAGATTTTGCAAATCATTAGCAGACCTTAACAGTTGATGCAACTTTGAATTTTGCACCATTCTGCATTCACAGAATTAATTTTAAACTTTTAGAAAAAAAGTTATTAAATTTTTTTACACTTTGTTCTGTTCTTTTGTACTGAACTTCACAAAACCGAAGCTTATAGAATTTTTAATAAGCTAAGTGACTTTTTAATAAGTGAAGAGAGCCAAAAACGCACACGTCCCGTACTCACTAGTTTAATTTTACTTAGTCACGAATTTTACTTATATGTTCACTTTATATTTTTATTGTCCACCTAATTTTGGTAATGATCACCTAAATATTTTTTTGTTCACTTAAAGACTTATGTCGAAAATCAAATTTTCTTTGCAATTCCCGTTGTCATGGCCCAAATCCGGCATGCAAAAATAAATAAAAACTTTATTTTTTTCAAATTTTATTTTATTTTACTTTACTTTACAAATTTACTTAAACTTTACAGTTATTCTCGTAAATTACTAAAACATTTCCAGTAAATTACGAGAAAAAATAAAATATCAGTAAATTTTGAGATTTCTTTTTTTTTATTCATTTTTTACAAATTTACGTATAAGAACGTAATTCTATAGATTTCCGTGTTTTACATTTTTACGATAACATAAATACTAAATAAACGAGGACAATTTACTGAGATTTGAGGGACACCTTCAATTATTTGGTATTCTTCGCTCAAGTGGTCATTCATATTTATCTTAAATTTCCTAGAGTCTAGAAAGGATCTAATCCAGTTAGTTAGCTAAAAAAGGATTTATTATAAAACCAATTTAAAAAGTAAACCTTGATGCCCTTTTTATTTATTTATGGGTCTTCATTTTCAAAATAAAAAAATAACCATTCAACACAATTTCAAAACGCCCAGCACAAAATGATTTCTTCTCACCACAAAAATTAAAATTTGAAAAAAAACATTAAACACAAAAATGTTTTTTAATTAGCTTCAAAATTTTCAAAGGCTTCAAAAAATGTAACATTAAAAATGGCTTGTTGGGAAAATTTAAAAAAAATTTATTCAAGAATTGTTATAAAGTTGAGCTTATCAGTAAGATATGTTCTTGCAAGTCTTTCACTAAATTAGGATATTGTGCACATTTATTGGCATTAAAGGAACTGTTAAAAAAAGGACCAATTTTTCAATAAACCTAAAAGAGGTAGAGCAAAAAATGCGGGAAAATGGTTTTCTAGAGACTAATTTTTTTAATTTCTTTTCTTCGAAATTTAAGCTTTATTGAACTTTATTTACCTAACTTCCACTTAAAAATATCATTAAATAAAATTTAAAATTAAAAAAAAATTTATTTTATTATAAATATTTTTGTGTTAAATGTTTTTTTTTTGAATATAATTTTTTGTGCTGAGAAGAAATCGAATTGTGTTGAATGTTTTTTTCATTGTGCTAATCAGAAATTAATTGTGCTGAAATAATATTCCCTTTATTTATTAATTGTTAAAAAAAATCTAAATGAATTCTCCTAAAATACGAACTCAAAAAAAATACAATTATATAATCATTATATAATTTAACTCCAAACTAAAATAATTAAATAAATATAATTTTTAATTTTTTGTTAAAAAACAAAGTAAAAAATTTAACCTTTCAAATTTTATTTTAAAAAAATTTAATACTAAAGTCAAACTTTATCATTGACCTAAAAAAGTTAATTTTTAAGAATCAGATCAAATCTATGTAGAAAAAATTGATAAAAACCCAGAAGGCTCAATACAACAAGTAAAACTGTACATCCATTTAAAACAAGGTGACAACAAAGATTTCTACTTGATGGATTTAAACCATTTACTCATTGAAAACAAATTTGCGGTTTGGTCAAACAGAAACAAACCAATTGAACAAACTTCCATGGACCTCTCAATTCAAAAGGACTTAAAATTTCATTATAAAAACTCATCAAAAAAAATAAATATTGATCCGTCAGTTTATCGAAAAAACTTTGACAATTTAGGCTCCATAAAATTGGCTCTTAGTGAATACTCACTGAAAAAAGTAAGCTTAAAGGCAATTAAGGAACAAGATCACTCTGAAGATGAAGACAAAATGAACTCTACCATAAAATCAGTAGCCAGCACAGTTTTTGACCAAGACAAACTAGACACCGAATTTTCAAATTTACTCGATTTGGAAAAATACATCAAAAATCCAACTGGTTCAAAAACTATAGGTACCAAATCATGGCGTACCATGGATCCCTACATTTTCACGCACAACACATCGGTTATCTCTATTCAGAGCACCAAAGACCAGCGCATTCACCCATCAGTGCGGGATTTTCTAAGTCTGCACGGCATTTTGACTGTGTCCGATCTCAACGCGTACCTATGGCCTTGTATTCTCCACGGACTGCACACTTTCTTCATGCCGGACGAACATGACCAGGGGAAAAATTCACCAGTTGCCTTCATAACACCGCTAATGAGTCTACTGCTGGAAAAATCAAGCCAAGAGATGAAAAAAAAATTCGAGACTGGTTTTGTGAAAAGATCAATTGCTCAATCTCAATGCCAAAATGGACCAATACTTCTAGTAGTATGTGCCTCGTCAGAAAATGCCCAAAAAATCTATGAAATAATCAATCAAATAATTCAAATAGACTCAAGACTAAATGGAAGAGACAAATTGAAGGCGCTGATGATTCAAGGTGGCGGACATGAGAACCAGTACGATGTGCCATTGACAAATGGCATCGATATTCTAATTGCAGCTACTCCATTTTGTCTTCTAAGAGCAATTGGTGAGGCCAAAACAAACCTGGAACGAATCAGATACATTGTCTTTGATCAGGCCAATTTGCTTCTGGAAAAATTTCCTCTCCAAATCAAAACACTAATGGAGGTTTACACAAATTTTATAGAAATCAATGAGTGTCCATATCGAGCCCAGTTTGTTCTAATATCCCACTTTTGGTCTTCTATGCTCAAGAAATTTATTGACAAATTTTTAATAAAACCAGCATTTATTATAGGTAATAAACTAGAGGCCTCGTTCTACGGCCAGACCCATCATGTTCTAAAGGACATGGAAGCTGATCAAACTGTCAACAAAGGCAGCATGATCAGAAAGCTAATAGAGAAAAATAGGCACCACAATGTTCTCATTTGTGCCAATACATTCGAAAGAACAATCAAATTGTATGATTATCTGCTTAAAAAATGTCAAATAGAAGTCGACTGTGTGACTCATGAGTCCAGGTCGCCTAAAATTCACACTCTGGAAGAAAAATGGAGCCAGAAACAAAGTCAAGGTATGGTCATGGTCATTCAGCAGCAAATGCTGGAGCATTTAAATATAGACAGTGTAAAATGTGTGATAAACTATGACTTTCCGTTGACCAAGACTGCGTATGCCATGCGCTTGTGGACAATGAGAAGTTATTTTGTGCAAAAAAGGGACTTGACGGAGGCCAAAAATGATGGACCAAAAAGCAATGAATCATTCAGAGTAGAAGCCAACAGCAATGGTCAATGGGAAAACATGGAATCAGATTGTTTGTGTTCGTATTTGTTGTTGAACAAGTCCTCCAGTGGGTTTGCATACAGTTTGTTCAATTTCTTGAGCCGTATCGGCTACCAAAAGAGTTGTTTTCCGCACGGCTTTTTAAAAATGGTCGAAGAGTGCCGATTGAAAAAAGAGGAGTCTAAGCTAGAGTATCCGCTGTGTCCGTATGTCAAGTCGTTTGGCTCTTGTATGAACGCCAATCCGAATAGCTGTAAATACAGACACAGGCCGAACAGAAAAGTGGATCAAGTGGGTCTTTTGGACAAAGATTTGACTGTACCTGCACAGGGCTATGTTAGATTTAAAATTTCGTTCATTAAAGACACAAATCATTTTTTTGGAAATATCATTTCTCATCAGGATTTTAATGAAGAAAACAATGTGTGCTATGACCAATTCAAAGAGCTCGACTTGACCATTCAGCTCTATTTCTCTGACACAAATAACATCAAGTATTTGAGCAAGTTTAAAGAGGATGAATTGTATGCTTTCAAGGATACAAGCACAAGTGTGTTCAAAAGGTAAATGTGAAAATTTTTTCTTTAAAAAAAACAAGCTTATTGGTTTTTGCAAGGATAAAAATTGAAGAGGTTATTAGAAAAGATGGGCAAATAGCTTTTGAGCTTGTTGTCAAATGTATTGATTACGGTTCAAAGCTACAAATTTCGGCCCAAGATCTGATCAAGTTACCGGATCAATTCAAAATTTTACCGCCACAAGTAAGCTTTTTTTTAGAGATAAAAATTCTGATTCACATTCAAGTTCTAATCTCTTCACATTATTCACATCTTGAAAAAGAGAAAATTTTTTCTTTCTGCTTTAGCTGATCTATCAGCTTTTGCTTTTGGAACAATTTCTTTTTGGCTTAATTTTTTTGAATAAGATATTTTTTATTTATATAAAATTCAAGAATTTCGGTAGTATCTTAATTTATCTTATAAAAAATTCAAATTTTATTGAAAACTTTCAATAAAAAAAGAAAAAATTAGATATTGTTGAAACTAACTTTAAGAGCATTTTTTGTTTGTAAGAAATAGAAAAAAGCTTAAATTTAAATTAAAAAAAATATTATTATTATTTTATTAGAGTAAAAAAAAAACTTGGTCTTTATTCTTGGAAAATATCCCATATTCAGGGTATTCTATAGCTAATTCAATTTTAATTGTTATTACAAAGAAACCATGTAATTAACTCTAAAAGAAAAAATATTGGATTTGGGCTTTACCCTTAGGGTCGTCAACACGAGTTTACGGTAGACTTTTTTATATCTTTTAAAGATATTTTTTATAAAGAGAATTGGGCTAAATCTGAAATTTTGGTGTCAATTAATATTATTAAAAACGATAAGAATTTTTACAATAAAATTTTTAAATCATTTATTTGGTTTCGGCTTTGGACCAAAAAAAATTATTTACCGAAATTAATAAATAGTAAAATTTTTATTTGGGTTAATTATTTGTGTTTGAGTAACAAAATGAATCCAATGTTGAAAGTATGAACCAGTTAACTTCTCTCTCATCTCAGGCAAAATAAAAAAAGGAAAAAAAGTTAAGTCCTTCGAATCTAATTGTTAGTCTGAACTATTAGTTCACCTAATCAAAAAATTGTTCACCCATTTTGATATTTTTTGCATCTATTTAGATAAAAAAAAAACAAAAGTAACATTAAAAAAATAATAATTTAATTGATAAATAAAAATTAAAAATAAGATGAAAAAAAATAATTAGATAAAAAATTTAAAGTTGGGCGGAGTAGATAAAATTTGCGATATGAATCTTCCCAAAGTCAAACACTTGAAGGGTGATAAATTAATTTTAAATTTCTTTAATTTTTATTATATATGTTTAAAAGCAAAGATATTTTGGATATTTTGGATTGTTGAAAGAGGAATATCAGGTCAACTAGATAAGAGCAAATCCTATTTTTAACTCCTCCAAAAAAAAAAAACAAAAAAATTATTAACTTTTTTTTTTTTTTATTAAATATACAGTGGTGTTCTAAAATTTACGATAATTTACGTAAAATATAGTAAATTTACCGAATTTTACGTAAAATATTGTAAATTTACGTAAATTTACAAAAGTAAAAAAACGTAAATTTACCAGATTTTACGTAAAATTCGGTAAATTTCGAACATTTTACGTAAATTTATGTAAAAAAAAAAATGTCCAAAAAATTGAAAAAATTTGGCATTTTTTAAAAGAAATTGAATTTTTTTTATCCTTCAACATTTATTTTCAAAATTATGAAAAAAAAAAATTTACCATAATTTACCATAATTTACGTAAATTTTGGTAAAATGGAATAATTTTAATGCTAAAAAATAGTAAAAAATAGTAAAAAATTTAAATTAATTAAAGGAATATTTATTTAAAAAAAAATAACTTGATTAAATTGTCATAAATCATATACAATTGAATAGATTAACATTTTATTTTTTTGATTTATCCATTTTGATTGAAAATTTTTTATTTACATTTTTTAAATATAAAAAAAATATCTTGAATAGTTTTAATGCTTTTTAATTGTTTGACCAACCTCCTTGATTTTTTATAACTTTAATTATTGTCTAGATTTTAATTTAAATTAATTATAATTTTATTTTTATATTTTCAATTTTAACGTTTTTTAAATGTAATTTTGACATTTTTCTGGTGTTAGCAAAATTTTGAAGTCCTTGATAGCTTTTAAGGCATCATTTTCATTTCTAATTTTCTTAAAAAAACTTTTAATTCGTTCTACATGCATTCAATTGGATTTAGATCGGGTGATTTTGGCGGGGACTTGACCTAAATTTTTAAAACATTTTTATTAGACAACAAACTTTACCATTCTGAGAATTGGAAAAAAAGGAAAAAAAACTCAAAATGCCATTAAATTTATTTTTGAATTTTTGAAAAATTTACACAATAAACGTTATTTTTCTCTAGAAAATTCGTACAAATTTTAGATCTATGCTTGGGATCATTATCCTGATGTAATTTAAACCAAAAATCATAATTAATTGCACCAAAAGGCAATAAGTAATAAGTATTATCTTTAAATTAGATGTCAAATTTATTTAAAATATTAAATTTTTTTAAATAAACACAATATTTATATAATGGCTCCTAAGCTCAAAAATAAGAATAGAGAAAAACAAATTGAATCAAAAAAGAAAAAAAGAAATGTTGAGAGTGACGATGAAAGTTCAGATTATGAAGAAAAAGTAATTAAAAAAGCAAAAGCCGATGATGACTTAGAAATTATATCCATAACCTATGAAATTCAAAATGAAAAACATCCATTCTTTTTTTTAAATTAGGTACCCGGAAGTGTAGAATTAAAAAAAATAATTGAGCCAATTTTTTAGTTTTAAAATTTTTCAAAAATTTTTAAAATATTAAGCTTTTGAAAGGGACTAGAATTTCCTTTTTCCATGAGCATGAAAACAATTTTTTAATTGTTGATGCTACAATACAGTGCTCTAAAATATTCAGAATACCAAAAACAAGAGTAGTGATTCATTTTTAAATATATGAAAAATAATTTTTTTTTTAAGACAAATAAGAAATCCCTATTAAGAAAACTTAAAGATCTTTTTCATCTATAAATGAAAATCTATTTAAGTTAAATGCCAGCTTACTGAAAATTCATGAAGAGCAAAGAGACTTAAAAGACATAAGAGAAATTATAAACAATCCTTCAGAAAGAACTCAACATTTGTCGGAGAATAATGTAATAATAAGTAATCCATCTATGGAAAGTGGATCAAATATTGGAATAAGTTATTTCGCAATAAAAAAAAATTATTAAATTAATTAATTCTAATAGTCTCAAACAAAGAATTCACTAATTTTTTAAGAAATGAGCTAGAAAGAAAATTTTATATGAAAATTAATTTAAATTTTTTACCATTTTTTACAATTTTTACTATTTTTTACTATTTTTTACCATTAAAATTATTCCATTTTACCAAAATTTACGTAAATTATGGTAAATTTTTTTTTTTCATAATTTTGAAAATAAATGTTGAAGGATAAAAAAAATTCAATTTCTTTTAAAAAATGCCAAATTTTTTCAATTTTTTGGACATTTTTTTTTTTACATAAATTTACGTAAAATGTTCGAAATTTACCGAATTTTACGTAAAATCTGGTAAATTTACGTTTTTTTACTTTTGTAAATTTACGTAAATTTACAATATTTTACGTAAAATTCGGTAAATTTACTATATTTTACGTAAATTATCGTAAATTACTAAATCCGGAACACCACTGTATAATTGAGGGGAAGGCCCCAAGGTTCGTCCGAATGGCGCAAGCCTTCGTTTAAACCCTCTAGTTTGAAAAGTTTTTAGGTTTTTACAAAATTAGATTAAGTTAAAAGTTGAATTATACAAAAAAAAGTAAAATTAATTGAAACAAGTTGTTTTATAGCAATATACAGAGGTTAAGATAAGATAAAGATATTTACATTAGGATTTAAGACAGATTAATTGTTTTTTAAAATAAAAAAAAAAACAAAAAAATTATTAACTTCATTTTTTATTTTTATACTGTATGATGCAAAAGTTTTGAAATTTTTTTATTTGTTAACATAAAGATTGTTTTTATGTATAAAAGACGGGAAAATAAGTAAAAAGGGTCTTTTTTTAAATATTTATTTATCATCAATCCAAAGACTTAAAACAAAAAAAAAATCACAGAAAAAATACAATTAAAGAAAAAGCTAAACAGTTAATAAAAAAAATCGGTTCAAAAGTTTGAAAATTTTTACAATTTAATATTTGAAATGACCGCCTGTGGCGTTATAACAAGCCATAACTCTTTTTGCCATAGATTCAATCAATTTTTGTACGTACTCAGTCCAATCTTTACCCACTCTTTGTGTAAAGCCTCTTTTAAATGCTCAATAGAGGTTACTTTGATGTTTACCATTTTGGCATCCATGTATGACCATTAGTTATCGATTGGGTTGAGATCTGATGAACGGGCACATCATGGCAGAACCTCAATATTAGATTCTTTGAACCAGTCGATTACTGAGTGAGCAGTATGTGCCGACAAATGTCCTGTATAAATGTTGCATAAACCAGTGCCTTCGTAGGAAATGCATCCCCAGATATCAGCTGACCCTCCACCTTTTTATAATCTTGATATACAGAAATTCGGGTGAAACTTTTCATTTTTAAATTTTTTTACTATTATTCTTGATTCACGATTAAAGACCTCAAAATTGGACACGTCACTGAAAATAAATCTGGACCAATTATTAACTGTCCAATTAAGTCTCTGTTTACTCCACTCATATCTTTTTTGTCTAAGGTTCCAGAAATTCAAAACTTAAGTTCTATCTGAATTTCTAATTTTTCACTTTAAATTCGTAAACTACGTCCTTTGAAACCCTTAAACGCCAAATAATTATTGTTCAGGATCATTTAATTCAATATTTTGATTTCTTGAAAGAAATTTTTTATTTCAATATCTTTTATTCAAACTCAAAAAAAAAACAAAAAAAATTTATCACGAAATAAAAAATTAAATATAAATTATTAGTATTATTTATAAATGTTTTAGTCACTTTGACAATTATCTATTAAAAAAGGATCTCTAATTAATAAAATAAATTCGATTAACAAAATGAATTTGAGTTTCAAAATTTTTGATTCATTCTCCAAGCAGTTAGTAAACAAATGCTTCTCTAAATAGATAATTTGCAAACACAATGATGTATTCTTCTTGTTGACTGTAAGTTGACTTTTACGAATAGAGTGGAAAAATTTTTTGTCTGATGGGCATCCCATCAGTTGTTCTAAAAAATAAATTTAATGTTTAAAATAAATCTCTGATTGATTAATTAATTTATCACTCTTCAAATGCAACATACAGCAGGACCAAACTTTTTCAATCAAATAATCCGCTTAATTAACAAACTCTGTCTTTTGTCAAGTAAAAAGAGTAAAATTTTTTTTCCATTTCTTTTCTATAAACTCTGAAATAATTGAGTTGCTACTAAATGGAAGACCCAAATATTCAAAACCATCAACATTGGACAATTGAACACCATTTATATCAAATTTACTTTGACGTTTCACCCCACAATATTTCATAATTACACTTACTGATTTTGTAGGATTAAAGTCCATTTACCTTTATGGAAAGTACGAAAACTATTTTTATCTCAAATTTATTAAACAATACTAAAAACTTGTGTTTATTTAAAAAAAATATATAAAAATAAGTAAACAAATTAAATAAAAAATTATTTTCTTGTTTAAAAGTCCAAGTCTAAACTAAAAATATGCATCTTAGAACCATTCTTCCTGTAAAGGTTCATCATCTCATTCACAAGAAAATATGCATATTTACAACTTTTTTTTGTTTTCAAATTTTGTGTATACAACTCAAGCAACCCATTTTGTAAAGAATTATATTTTCTATAAAATAGTAGCCGACACAGACACAGGTTTCGATATAAATAAAATAAAAATAAAATTTGTTGGGAAAATTACGAAAAATTATTTTTTGCTTCTGTATTTTTAGTGACACAATCAGAAATTTAGATCCAAAAAAGATAAATCGGCAAAAATAAGCATGGTAAATATCAAATAGAACTTAAATTGACCATCTCATGCTCAATTAAATATATGTAATAGTAAATTTTGAGATTAAGTAAATTTATAGAATTACGTGTCAATGCGTAAATTTGTAAAAAACATAAAAATATTGGATTCTCAAAATTTACTAAGTAAATTTGTAAATTTACTTATGCTAACGGAATTCTATAGAATTTTTAATTTCTTCTCGTTAATTACTAGATAATTTATGCGTACATTTTGAGAATAATTTTGCTTAAAAATTATAATAAATCAAAAAATCTAAAAAGCATAAAAATGAAAATTAATTTAAAAAAACTAAAAACCATTTTGGTCATTATTTTATTTTCAATGGTGACCAACGTCGAAAATTATGTTTAAAAAAATTGAATGAAATTTTTTTTAAAGGTTTAAACTTAATTCTGTGAATGCAGAATGGTGCAACATTCAAAGTTGCATCAAATATCAAGGTCTGCTAAATTTGCAGTGTTTAGCAAAAATTAAATTTCAATAAAATCGAGCGTGGTGCATTATGCAGAGATTTTGCAAATCATTAGCAGACCTTAACAGTTGATGCAACTTTGAATTTTGCACCATTCTGCATTCACAGAATTAATTTTAAACTTTTAGAAAAAAAGTTATTAAATTTTTTTACACTTTGTTCTGTTCTTTTGTACTGAACTTCACAAAACCGAAGCTTATAGAATTTTTAATAAGCTAAGTGACTTTTTAATAAGTGAAGAGAGCCAAAAACGCACACGTCCCGTACTCACTAGTTTAATTTTTACTTAGTCACGAATTTTACTTATATGTTCACTTTATATTTTTATTGTCCACCTAATTTTGGTAATGGTCACCTAAATATTTTTTTGTTCACTTAAAGACTTATCTAACTAATCGATGCTCATGTCGAAAATCAAATTTTCTTTGCAATTCCCGTTGTCATGGCCCAAATCCGGCATGCAAAAATAAATGAAAACTTTATTTTTTTCAAATTTTATTTTATTTTACTTTACTTTACAAATTTACTTAAACTTTACAGTTATTCTCGTAAATTACTAAAACATTTCCAGTAAATTACGAGAAAAAATAAAATATCAGTAAATTTTGAGATTTCTTTTTTTTATTCATTTTTTACAAATTTACGTATAAGAACGTAATTCTATAGATTTCCGTGTTTTACATTTTTACGATAACATATATATTTTTCTTAAAACACTCAATCAGACCTTCTGATAAATTTTTTAGGACAAAATTAGCTTGAAAGTGTTAATTGTTTCAAAAGATTATTTACTAAATATTTATAAAATAGTATTATCTTCAAAAATTTGCTTAATTTACTCTAGGAATGTACACATTGTCTTACAGCTTTTAGGAAAAAAATTCCTTTTTGTAATTGATAATTCCAATCAAAAATTTAATTACTCAAAAGCTTAATTATCGAATAGCGAAAAAGAAAATTAAAAAATTTAATTTAATTTATAAAATTTGAATTGAATTTGATTAGTGCTAATAGGTCTTTTATAGACAGGGGCTAGTTTCCCTGTTGATTAACTTTGAAACTTAAGCTAAAAAAATATTGATATTTTTAGGTAAAAAATTCTAAAATAAATAATTTATTTTTTTTAGGCAATCGAAATTTATTTATGTGATATAAGGCCAATTGAAAAGGATTTGACATGGTCTGTACAGTCAAGAGTATTCATAAGTGAAAAACTTCAAAAGCACAAAGAATTTATCGGCAAAATTCAATTAGCAGCCAGTATTAAGATAAAATAATAATTATTTTATGATATTTTAAAAATTTAAATTTAAAGGCAATACTTTATGGCTGCATCCGATAACTTCATACAAACATCTCAGAAATTTAGACCTTTTGGTGAGGGAAGACTCAATTCAATCAGAGCTAATCGAAAACAATTATGGCGTTCGATATCCAATGCATTTAAAAAAGTTACGAAATTTATTCCAAGAAAATGATCTATTTGTGCCCAAGCTGGAAGACAATTTGGCCAAAATTAAAAAAGATTCCAATGAATTCTATGAATTATTTTACGATTTAACCAACTGCAAAGAAGAGGAATTCAAACCGGACTTTTCATTTTTGAATAAAAATTCTCTCTCAGAAAACTTGGTCTATCTAAGCTCAATTCAAGACTCTATGAACAAAATATACCTTCAATTAAAAAAATTCTATGACAATTTGTTGAGTTTAAATGATGATATTGGAAAATATATGGAAAGAATTCTTAAAATAAAAGACAATTCTAAGCTAAAAAATCGAAAAAGAGATGATGAGTCTGATGATTTTATTGTGGATTTAAATTCTGAAGATAAAATTTCGGCAGATCTTGTCTTTTGGCAAAGAACTATGTCTATAAGACAAAAAATAAATAAAAATGTAATTGGGTTTTTGAGGAGTATTTGTAAATCATTATATTGTATAGTTTCTAACAAGTCAGAATATAACAGAGGCGAAATTTTGGATGTCTTAGACAATGGAACTGTCAAAATATATTTTGTTGATTTTGGCGATGTGGGTTTTGTGTCCACTGATGAAATTTTTCCAATCAGTCCAAAATTTATTCGCCAACTGCCATTTCAAGCCATTGAATGTTCCATTGATGGCATTATACCAAACAAACCAGATCTAAAAAATAGTTATGATGATTGGACTAAAGAATCTATTGACTTTTTTTTATCACTTACCCGTGATAAAGAAGATAGATTTTTCGATCTGTATGCCCAAGTACTGGATACGCATGATTCTTTCAAATATTTAATTAGGTTATTTAGTAAAACCTATCCGGAAAATGTGGATCTATCTTTCCAAATGGTCACTTATGGATACGCCAGGCTTGACAGTGTTCAAGAGTCAAAATTATTTTATCTATGTGACAAAAATGAGAATCAATTGATTCAATTAGCTAAGCAATTTGTTAACTTATTCATTAAGTAATTTTATAGCTTAGTCGATTTTTAAAATTGAGTGATTAAAAATTTTTTTTAGAAATTCTGATTTGGACAGACAAAAACGATTTCTTGAAGTTCTTAATTGTAAACCAGCTTTCTTGCAGATAATGAAACAAGATCAAATTGTTGAGAGTGGTTTGCTACAATGTTTGTCTCAGGGATTAATGTTTATCAAGGATTCAAAGGTAATTTGAAATTTTACAAAAAAGTAAATTAATTTTGGGATCTTGTCAATTTCAAAATCAAAGATCACAAATTTTACTCGAAGGATTTATTTTGTAAATTTATAAACTTTGGATCATATTTTTTGTGGTAAAAATTTTAATTGTAAATTTTATGATCAAAAAAAGAAAATATTTTTAAAAAAATTCGTTCATGATTAAATTAATTCAAAAATATGATCTTAAGTTCATTAAATTGACAGAATAAATTTTTCGAGAAAAATTTGTGATCTATAGATCATGAAATTGACAAGACCCAATATTTTTTTTAAATATATTTTTTTTTAATTTTCGCAAAAAAAATAAATAAATTTTTTAAATAATCAAGCTTACACTTCTGATTTTGATGTTCATCAGGAAAATTATACTTATAAAAAAAAACGACAATTGTGAGCTGATTAAAGTATTTGTCGACTATAAAGGTTTTGCCAAGCTGTTTTACATAATGAATCAAGATGAACAAGTAAATTTTAAAAATAAAAAATTGAATTTTAATTAAAAAAATTAAGGAATTGACAAATTTTGCCCTAAATTTTCTCAAAGAAATAATTTCCATATCGAATGAATTAAAGCGATTTGTAATTGAAAATGCAAACTATCTCAAATCAATTCTACATTTTATCGAATTATTCAAAAGTGAACCTTTAAAATCAGAAAAATGTCTAGATTTGCTGGAAAATTTAGTTAACCACTTTGATGACCAGACAAAATTTGATTCAAATTTAATTGATTATTTTTATAATTTAACAAAGAGGTTTTTATTGGAAAAAAATTTACCTTAATTATAAGATAATTTTTAAGGGCTGACCTAAGTCATAATTTATTAGAAAAAATCAATTGTCTTTTTGAAGAATTTGCCAAAAAAGAAATTTTAGTTGGAAATGACCAGCATTCTGAGTCATTAGCAGAGTCAGATATAGACAATGAACGAGAAAAAGAACAAGAAGTTCACACAAATATTTTAAATGATGGTTTTAAGAGTGACATAAGCTCTGATGAAATTACTGAGGAGTTTGAGATAGCTTTAATGGAAATGATCTTGGGTAAAAAGAAAATCCCTACTACAGATAATGTTCTTGTCTCAACTGTGAACTGGGAGCCGAAAAAGTAAATTTATATTTTTTTGTTTTATTTAGTTTTAATTATTTATAAAGAGATTATATTTACCCTAAATGTGTTTGGGATCAAGACTCTGATTTTGTTTTTGTAAAAATTTTGTTAAAAAATGTCAAAGACTGTGAATTGAATTTTGGTTCAAATTTGTTATCATTCAGGTAAATGATCGATAAGAAAAATTCAAATTTTTGTAAAAATTATTTTTTTTATAAAAGATGTATTGTTGAGGAAAAAAAATATGGTCTCGATTTAGAGCTGTTTTCTGACATCGAAAGTGATGTCGAATCTTTTTCTGAAATTGATTGTTTCAGAATTAAAATGAAGAAAAAGTATTCAGGTGTTTGGATACGACTTTTGAGCTCAATTATTAAAGTAACTTTAAATATCATCAAATTTTATAATTAATTTTTTTTGTTTTGAAGCCTAATTTTATTAAGTCAGAGTATAATAATTTGGAATATTCAAGCGACAGCGATACGGAAAAAAGTAAATTATTAGTATTAAAACTTCATCGTATTAAATTTTAAATAAAATTTTAAAAAAGAAAAAAAATTTAGTGAATATTTAAGCTCTCAGCCTTGTAAAGAATTGGTAAAGTTTACTCCGGAGTCTCCCGTAGTTTCTGCATCAGAGTCAGATTCCGATTTCGAAGACCATGATACCGATATGAAAGAGCTAAAAGAATACAGATGGGAGTAGATTATTAAATGAATATATTTTTTCACCATTATTTCTGATTTGTTATTTTTTTAATTTTGTTTATCTACAATCCAAAACACAATTTTTTCTATTATTAAAATTTGATAAATTAATTGAATAAATGCTATCGATTTCGCAATTTTTAATTTAATTTCCCTTTAGGAAAAATATAATTATTTGATTAATTTAATTTAAAATAAAAACTATGGGTCTGGTCAAAAGTTTGACCACCTGATCACAGGGGTTGTGAAGTTGGTTTCAATCCGATAATTTCAATTCAGAAAGATTTGAATAACTTTTTTACTAAAAGAGATAATTTAGTTCAAAAAAATGCTTAATTATAAGCAAATTTGCTTAATTCAAGTAAAATAAGTCTGCAAAATACTCCGCAATTTTATGCATTTTGCACGCCATTAAAAAGTATTCAAATCAATTGGGCACTTGCTTTGTAGAGTTTTTGCAGACATATATTTTCGGATTAAGCAAAGGTGCTTAAACATTAAGCACTTTACAGAACTAAAGTATTCCTTGTAATAAAAAAGTTACTCAAATTTTTCTGAATTGAAACGATCGAATTGAAATGAACTTCACAGCCACCTGATCACAAAATTTACTTTAAAAAAATCTTCAGTTAAAAACATGAACAGATGATCTCGAAATTGACTATTAAAATTTACATAGTCAATTTTATGAACAAAAAAAAATTAATTTTTTTTCTAAAATTTTTGAGACCACTTTTATTACATGTTTCATTTGACACTAATTTTTTTTTGAAATTTTTTTTTATTAAAAAATAAATGGATTTAAATGAATTCCTTCAGATCGACCCTTTAAATAAGATAAAAATGTTGATGAACATTGAAGTTCTGTACCCAGAAAGAGTCCTAGAAAAATATAGTTGACGTTGTCCAAAATGTAAAAAAAATTTTTTCGGTTAAATTTGGTTAATTTTTTGAGTTGTTTAAATTATCAACTATTTGTACCCTACAAGTAATTGAATATTGGGCGATAGAGAGAAAATTGATTGATATACAAGAAAGTTTGAATACTTCAAAACCTACTGCTATTAAAATTTGTAGATATTTGAGACAAATAACTTATCTTGATCTAAATAAGGAGAACTTTAAATGTGGAGATCCTCAAAAAATTGTTGAGATTAATGAGTCTGTTTTTAATGGCAAATATTTTATTAGATATTTTATAAATTTTTATTCAGATTTATAATAATAATTTAAGTAAATTTTGTTATATCATTTTTTTGCTTTTGGAAAATAATTTTTTTTTGTTCATAAAATTGACTATGTAAATTTTAATAGTCAATTTCGAGATCATGTGTTCATGTTTTTAACTGAAGATTTTTTTAAAGTAAATTTTGTGATCAGGTGGTCAAACTTTTGACCAGACTCAAAACTATTTTAAATTATTTTTTTAAGTTTAAGTTATTTTAAGAAAATTACAGTCTTGTTCAAAATGTTAAATTTTAAATTAGAAAATGTATTACAAATTTAAATGACGTGAAATGAAAAATTTAAAAAATTTAAAAAAGAAAAACTTGTCAACAATTAGGAAAAAAATGAAGACAATTTAAGAAAATTGTTTTGCAACAAATTTATTTTTTAACTTAATATTTTCTTATTCGAAGAAATAATTTCTTTTCAAAAATGAGTTTTACTTTGAATGAATTTTTCGGGAACAATTCTAATGGGATCAAGTATTCCATTCAGGGCGATAACAAAATTATTCAAACAAATGCCAAATCTTCTTCATTTATCTCCCTTAAAGACCTTTTTAGAGTAATTAATAAAAATAAAATGTCATCTTGATATTATCGTCTGAATATTTAGACAATCTTTTTACCTGAAGGCTACCCGAATTCAGTCAGCGAGGATTATGTTTCTTATCAAATATGGGATACTATCCAAGTACATTACATATAAACTTTAGATAAATCAATTGAATAATAAAAATTTAATAAATAAAGGCTTTTTGTAGTTCTATTTCTGGAGCCCTAGCAGCCAAGGCGATTTTCGAAAGCATCGGGGTAGGAGACCAAACTGCCACAGCGTATGGAGCTACAATTACTTGGCTTATCAAAGGTGCTACATATTTTCTTAAGATTTTATATATTTTAAAAAATTAAAGATGGGACTGGTATGGCTGGAAGAATTGTCTTTGCTTGGTACCAAGGTTCCTCTTTAGACAGCAATTCCAAAATGTGGAGGCTTTATGCCGATATTTTAAATGATTTTTCTTTTTTTGTCGACTTGGTTACACCTTATTTTGCCAAATCTTATTCAATTTATTTTATTTCATTTTCTGGTTTGCTGAGAGTAAAATTTTTATAAGTAAAAGTAAAATTTTGAATTAAAAAAATAAAAATTTAGTCCATTGTTGGCATTGCTGGTGGAGCCACTCGGTCAGCGTTGACTCAACATCAAGCTAGACAAAACAATCTTGCTGATGTCAGTGCTAAGGACAATAGTCAAGTAAATTAAATTTAAAATGCAGTTAAGAATAATTTATTAAATCTTAGGAAACTTTAGTAAATTTAGTAGCTTTGATTCTTAACATGATTATATTGAGCTATGTTCAAAATTCGATGAGGTAAATTTTGGAAAAATATTAAAAAAAATTCTAAAGTAATTAATTATTAAAGTTTAATTTGGATATTGTTTTGTGTTTTTGTCATGGGACATTTATTTTCTAATTACAAAGCTGTCAAAGCAGTAGTAATGAAAACGTTCAATCGAAATCGATTTAGAATTGTGTGTCATGAGTACTTTAAACAAGGGAATATACTTGATCCGATTGAGGCCAATAAAATGGAACCGGTTCTAATGCCATTAAGAGGGTATTTTACGATTGACCTTGGTGCAAATTTGAAAAAATTGGATCATGTTAGATCTGACTTGAGCGAAAAATTAAAAAATAATTTTTACTGGATTCATTTTGATTTTAAAAGTAAGCTAAGCAAATTTTATATCAAGCGGTATTTAAAAGTTTAAAAATTAGGTAAAAAAATCATTGTTTTATTAAACGAATGCTATTCGAATAGTGATTTAATAAAATGTATGTTTCAGATTGAACTGGTGGATTTTGTCTTTAAAAATAGAGGATTTAGTTCATATAAAAATTTGGAGGAAGCAGTAAATATTAAAGATAGTGGCAGAATTGAGAGAGAATCATTTAAAATAGCGGATAAAATTTTACCAGAATTCTTGGAAAAATCAAAACAAATTGGATGGTCCTATGAATACATTCAATTTTCTCCTGGACAATTTAATTATTCTCTAAAGAAAAATGAATAGTTAAAACAACTTTTTATTTTCAATAAATTTTATTACACTTTTAGAACAATCTGAAAATAAAATCAGCTCAAAATACTTTTTGGAATAAAAATTAAAGATTATCAAAAATGGAAAAAATTAATCATTGTTTATTTATAGATTTTTTCTCTTTAATGTATCTTTGATTAAATATTGGATGATTAACTCTAGAATGTTAAATTTTTTTTAAAAATAAAATTAAAAAAAAATTGTTTTAAATTTATTAAATAATTCCTTTAATATAAAGATTTTTCTTGAGTTTATCAATAATGAGTTTTCTAGCCATTTGTTGAAAAATATTTAGATTTTATTTAATTGACTAAAAAAATCATTTTTAGATAAAGAATAAAATAAAAAGTTTTTGTTATGAGAATGAAATATCCAAATTCTGACTAAATTTTTTGATCCAATTTTGCTGATAAGCTAAGTTCTCAAAAATTAAAGTTATTAGGGAAATTAAAATTTGAATCTTTTTAAGCAGCTTATTTTGTTATTCTATTTATTTACATGTTTAAAAAATTTATTTTGGATTTTCTTCTTTAAGAATAAAATAATAAAACTTAAAATATGTGGCTGATTTTTATGGAGTATTATTTTCGAGAAAAAGATTTAATCTAAATTTAAGATTTTATTTTATCTTAATTTTGATAAACGAAATACTATATCTAGTATTGTAATACAAATTAATGTGTATAAAAAGTCACATCAGTTACGATTTTTTCAAAGAGGAAAAAACTCTCAATTTAAAAGAATGATAGGTATATTTTTATTTACGTCATTATATAAAAAATAATTAAAAATTATTAATAACTTTCATAAGTGAATTTTTTGAACTTTTTATCAAAAAAATATTATAGAATTTCATGATATAATTTTATTTAAAGATTAATTGGAAAGATATTAATTGATTATTTAATTTAAATCAAATTGACTATTGTTACAAACACAATTTTGCATGATTACATTAAGTACTTTAAAGATTTTAGAATTCAGATTTATTTTTATTCTCTAGTTCAAGAAGAATTTTTTTCATTGAAAGACATTTTATAATTCCATCTCTATTTAAATTAATGGTCGATTTTGTCTTTTTTTTATTTTGAGTATCTCAGATTAGAATGCTACAAGTTTTTAACGTTTTTGTTAAAAAAACAGCTTTTCTTGAATAAAAAGAGCAGTTTGTAAAATCCAAAATTTTTACACTTAATATTTCAATCAGAAAAACAATCAGTTTCAAAATTGAAAATCTAAATTTAAATTTCATCTACAAATGATTTTAATAAAGGTTTTATCGTCTAGATAAATCACTCTTCATAATAAAAGCATCTCAAAAAATTACTTTCAAATAAAATAAATTCAAATAAAATTTAATTGATTTAATAGATATATCAATGGAGAATTAGATACGACGTCTTGGGCTTCATTTTTACGAGTCTAAAATTATTAAAAACAAAAAAATATTTATATAACTATTTTTTTCATACAGAAATCTTTATTTTTTGATAAAAATAAAATGGGATTAATCCGATATTAAGATAGAATTGAAGATAGAATTTAACTGAATAAAAATATTCATTAGTAATTCAAAATTTTGATAAATATTTTTCATAAGAATTTTTTCATTTCCGTGTTTAATTTTACACCAATATCTGATTCATATTTTTTAACTAACGCAAAAATTAATTTTTTTTAATTTTCTTAAATTATGGTCATATTTAGCCACTTATCAAAATAAACAACGTTTAACAAGATCTTTTTTATAATTAAATTTACAGGTGTTTCCGGAAATAGGCGGAAAAGAATAATTAGAATTTAGAAGAACCGGAAAGTAAATCTCATCAAAAATAATGATAAATAGCCAGTATTTATAAGGAAATATACGTCAATTGATAAGAGTTAATTTGGTTATTTTTTATTGATTTCATTACACACAATATTTCCTGAGACGATACCTTAGCCACGAAGACATTTTAATTTATCATTTAATAATTGATGCAAATTGTATGCCGCCTAAAATTTTAATCCCTAAAAGAAAACGATTATCTTAATAAAATGATTAATTTAAACCTTTTTTTAAGATATTTAATTGGAAAAAAATCGTTTTAAAGCAAAAAGATTTAATCTGTAGTTTAAATTGATTAATTTCAGTAAACTGTAAATGAAATATGAGAATTTATTTCCTGGTATTGGCATTTTTAATGATGATTCAAATGTGCGTGAAAGCGGATTTGTTGAGTTATTTGTTTCCAAGCGCTTTGGCTAAGCCAAATACATTGGTTGAAATTTACAAGGATAACATGATGGACAATGAGTTAAAGGCCAATTTGTTCAAGTATTTAAAAGCCAAAAAGCATTCAATGATCATTGGCAAACGCAACTCATTTGAAAAAACAAAAAATCACTACTTTAAAAATTCAGAAAGCTATCCCGAATGATCAACATCAATTTTGAGAATTTTTTTTTCTAATTTGAGGGAAAATTTTTTTAAATTTTATTAATAAAAATTTTTTATTAAATAAATTTCATCTAAATTCAAATTTTTCAATAAGACAAAAATTTTTTTTGTATCAAAAAAAAAATTATTTAGAATATTTTTACATTTTTAAATTTTAATAACTTCAAAAAATGAGCGAAAATCGGTTTAGGCTGATGTATTCAGAAGATCGCGGAAAGGCTGATCTAATAAAGCTTTTATTTGCCTATTCAAATCAGGTATATGAAGATTTTAAAATCAAACCAGCGGAATGGAACTATTACAAAAGCTACACTCCATTCGAGCAGTTGCCAGTGCTCATAGTAGATGAAAAAATACAGATAGCTCAAGCGACAACTATTGCTAGATTTTTGGCTAAAAAGTTCAATTTACAGGGTTCGGGTGATATCGAGTCGACATTGTGTGATATGATTGTTGAACAGATCAGGGAATGTGGAGATTTTGCGGCACAAATTATCCAAGAAATTGATTCTAACAAGAAGAGACTTTTGAGTCAAAGGTACTTGAGTGAAATTTTGCCTAAAACATTGAGCGGATTTGAAAAAATGCTCAATTTGAATGGAACAAACTGCATTGTTGGTAATCAATTAACATGGGCTGATTTGGCACTGGCAAACAGTCTTGCTTGGTTAGATGAATTTAGCCTTCAACTACTTCAAAATTATCCCTTGGTAAAAAAACACAATGAATCCATTATGAGAATACCAAGTGTAAATGGATGGTTTAAGAGTCAGAAACCATTGAGTGTATTTAAAAAAGCTTAATTTTAAAATAAAAAAATAAACAAAATATAAATCTTAAATTTTGTAAATTTAATTTATAACAGGTCGATGAAATTATTTGAAAAAAAAAATAATTATAATTATAATAAAGGAAGGGGTTTTTATTTCAAATTAGTCAAAAAAAATAATATTTTATAATTAATTATCAGATCTTTAAAGAAAACAAATTTCATTTTATTTTAAAAAATGTTTGTGTTAAATTTTAAATTAATCAATTTATTAATTCTCTTATCTGTAAATTTAATAAATGCTCGTAAGTTCAGAAAGCTGAGTAGCAAATAGATGAATGAAATTTTTTTTTAGTTAATGACGAACTAAGGCTAAATGAGTATTTATTTTCACTTAATAGTTCGACCCGGTATAACCCGAGAATCAGACCTGTGCCGGCAAGCACCAATCGGCTGATTGTTCACACTAGACTTGGTATCAAACGCTTATTTGAAATGGACGAAAATAATCATCGAGTGGTCCTTTTTGCAGTTTTTTTCCAAGTATCTTGTCAATTAAATTGGGATTTAATTATTAAATTAAAATTTTAGAAATGGACCGATTCATTTTTGACTTGGGATCCAAAAAATTTTGGCGGAATCGAATATACTTATGTTGATTACTCAAAAATATGGACTCCAAACTTAAAACTAATAACTAAGTAGCAAAAAAATTTAAAAACCAAACATATTTGATTAAATTTTCATCTTAAGTTTTGATGATAAAAATCCCAGTGATAAAAGTTTTGATGAGATTTATGAAAATTTTCCTGTTAAATTATATTCTAATGGAAGTGTTCAATTTACGCCTGCTGTACATTTGACCAGTGAATGCTTGCTTAATTACGGCAAATTTCCTTTGGATATGCAAGCTTGTTCTTTCATTTTCCAAATGCCGTATACAGGTGACCAAATCGAACTGACAATGAACGTTTATTATACTGATGATGGGACCAAAAAATATCAACACATATGGGATATCGAGGATTTTAACACCAATGTAACTAATGAAAGAGGCATAAAGAGCTCAGCATTGCTTCAAATTTTATTCAAGAGAAAATACAGGAGTTATCTTTACACTTTACCGTCTTATTTTGTCTATATCCTTACTCTTTTGATGTTCATGCTACCCCAGAGATCAAATCAGAGAATTATGATAGGTAAATTTTTTTGATTTTATTATCAAGATTTAAAAAAAAAAAAAAGGTTCAACTTGTTTGATTATTTCGTGTCTATTGAGTTATTTAATGTCCAACACTGTGCCTAATCATGAAATTAGTGCTTGGCCATTGCTGGGAAAATTATTTTTATTCAATATTGTTTTATTAACTTTTTCTATTATGTTCTCGGCGTTTGTGATAAATATTTCGGGAGGTAACCATACTAAAAATGTTCCAAGCTGGCTCAGAAAAGTATTTCATTTTTGTTACACTCTTTTTTTTATTTAAATTTTTTCAAGTTGACTTTGAATGTTTTGGCAAAAGTTTTCTGTATTCAAGCTGTAGCCTACACTGTTCTAAATTCATATTCATTTAGGTAATAGGAAAAAAATGAATTAATATTTTTTCAAATTTTTCTTTTGAAGAGTCCATGATGAAGAAGTTATTGCAGTTCACGAGCATATAAATTCGCAGATAGTTGGTTCGATTGACGAAAGTTCTTTATTAAGAAGAAGAAATAATGAAGAAAATAAACAACAAAATTTAGTTTCAGATCAAAATCAGACAGAACAGACACATGATAAAAGTTTAGTAAAATATTTGAAAGTAATATACGATAATATTGATCAGATTCGATACAAAATTCAAATAGAAACTTATAACATATGCAAAGATAACGAATGGCTCCTTGTAGGTGCACTCATTGATAAAATTTTATTTTTTGTTTATTGTAGCATTGTAATTATGAGCACATTGAGTATATTTAGAAGATAAATCATGGTTAATTAGAAATCAAAATTTACTTTTAAAAAATTTCTTGGTAAATTTTTAATAATACCATTAAGTTTTTGTTTGAATAAAAAGTGATTTATAAAGTTTGAAATTTAAAAAACACTTTAAAATAATTTTTTTGTTGACTAAAAACTTAAAAGACTAGTTATTCATTAAATTATTTTAAATTCTGATTGCATTTTTTGTGCTTATTTAACTTAAATAACTTTATGATACTAAATTTCCCATTCCTCAAAAGAAATATTTAATATCGAAATATTTTAATTCTGATCCTCAATACAATATTTTTTTATAGAATAAATTTTATTTATTTAAAAAATCTTTAAAAGCATAATAGAATAAAAATGATTTTTTACTATTTTTAGTGCTTAATTGGCCGATAAAATTTGAAAGAAAATTTTTTTTATATTCTAATTTATTCAAAACTAAATTTTAATTAAGAAAAAAAAGAATTATCTTAATTTGAGTCTTTAGAAACAATTGACCTTTTACTATTTGATATGGCAAGAAAAAAAACTTAAACTTTATTTAATTTTTTGGGCAAAATTTAAGTTAATTTTAATTATTTTTGGTAAAAATAATAAAAAAAAAGAAAAAATTATTAAATTCAAATTACCAAATAAATTGTGTGTAAATTGTTTAATTTAATTAATTTGTTACTCATATTTTCTTCTCTAATGATAAAAAAGGAAAAAAAAAAACAAAAATATTCATATAAAAATCGGTTTTGATCATTAGAGTCGTGTCGTTTTTAAAAATAGCCACTGTATTTTCCCTAAAAAGGGCAAATTTATTATATTGGAGAACATTATTAAAAAAGTTCATCTAAAATTTAGCTTTTAGTTTTTATTTATTCAATTAAGTTTTAATTAAAAAAAAAACTTTTTAAAATTTTATTTAGATTTTGAAAAATAGATCTAAATCATAAGATAATTAAATAAATTAAGACATTAATATGACATTTACTTTTTAGTTTAATGACAAATTTAGATATCTAAAACAGCAATTTTTGATTTTTTAATAATCAGAGGAATATAAGCTAGATCGAAAGAAATTTCTAAAAAATAAAAATGCACTTTATTTGAAAAAAAAAACATCTTCAAATACTGCAATTAATTTATATTTTAAAAATGTTAACTAAATTCTAAACTAATAAATTTTGAAAAATTCATAATTTCTTATTCATATAAAATAGTACTTTAGACTCAAACATATTTAAAAATTAAATTAAATTCAACTTGCCATAAACTAGTGAAATTATTTGGTCTCAAAATGGGCGGAACGAAATACAATCGTCTTTTGGGCAACAAATACATCCGAAATTACAAAAATTCTCTTGTAATTATACTTAATTTAGTTAATAAAAAACAAAAAAAATATATTTTTTTCTTTAGGCTTATTTGTCGAGTACGATTAAAACCTCTAGGTTGATTTAAGATGGAAATAAATAATTAAATAAATTTTGACACATTCTTATCTTAAGCTCACAAGCCGGACAATATAATTATTTGCAGAATAGTATTATACCAACTTATCATTTTCAAAAGAGCTTACAAAAGCTTAAAATTCCGAAACTCGATGACACTTTTGATCGCTACTTCAAAGCCCTGAAGCCTTTGTTGAGCACAGCTGACTTCGACAAGGCTAAACAAATAGGTCAAAGCTTTCATCGCGGAGAAGCGATTCGTATAATTAAATTAAAATTTTTCAGCCAAGAAATCTAAAAATATTATTTAAAGAACTCGACAAAGAAGTGAGAGAACTTGATGCTAGTAACAAGAACAGTAATTACATATCTGGTAAAAAAAGAAAAGTTTTGTATTTAAATCCGCTATTTTTATTTATTTTTAAAAATTTTAGAACCATGGTTTGACATGTATTTAAGTGCAAGAGAATCAATTGTTCTCAATTACAACCCTTTTATAACATTTGCGGTTGATCCAAATCCTCAACAAATGGATCAAGTAGAAAGAAAAAAAAAATTAAATTTTTTTCAATTTTAATAAATTTATTTAAAGGCAATTAGGGCATCAAATTTTTTAATATCATCAGCAAGATTTATGAATTCGCTGCGCAATGGTAAGCTTAAGCCTGAAATATTCCATTTAAATCCAAAAAAAAGTGACACTGTAATGTTTGAACGGTTGATGCGTCTATTGCCGGAGTCCGTATCTTTCTACGGAGCTTTCGCATTCAATGCATATCCTTTAGACATGAGCCAATTCTTTAGATTGTTTAACTCGACTCGTATACCACGCCAGAACAAAGACGAGCTCTTGACAGACTCCAGCAAAAACCACATGCTTGTTCTTCACAAGGGAAATTTTTACACTTTTCCAGTTTTTGATGACCAAAATAATATCTACAAACCAGAAGAGATTTATGCTTTTTTTTCTCATATACTAAATTCTGGTGATCGTGCCGAGTTTCCTTTGGGAGCTTTGACTGCTGAGGATCGCAACACTTGGGCTAGTGTGAGAGAACATTTGGAAAAATTAGGAAACAAGGAAGCGCTAGATCAGATTGACACAGCTTTGTTTTGTATCGCTTTGGATGATTGTGAAGTGAGTGATCCGACAGAAATGTCACATGAATTTTTGTATGGTGATCCGGCTAATAGATGGTTTGATAAAAGTAATACAGTTATAATTAACAAAAATGGACATGCGGCAGTTAATTTTGAGCATTCATGGGGTGACGGGGTTGCTGTGTTGAGATTTTTCAATGAGGTTTATGATGACACGGTCAAAAATGGATTTGTCAATGCCAAGACAAGACCAAGTTTTGATCGTGGAGAAATTAAAAAGTTTGTGACAAAATTAGAATTCAAGCTGAACGATGAGGCCAAGAAGTCGATCCGCAAAGCTGAGGAAAACTATCGAAAAGCTACAGGCGGCTTGAATATGAGAAATTTTGAGCAGGACTCATTTGGAAGATTGTTTGTTAAAAACTTTGGTCTAAGTCCAGATTCTGTAATGCAATCGGGAATACAAGTAGCGTTCTACAAAGTTTTCAAAAAATTTGTAGCTACATATGAATCGGCCAGCACTTCGGCCTTTAAGTATGGCCGTACCGAGACTATACGGCCGGCTTCAATGGCTACAAAAAGACTTGCCGAATATTTGGATGGCAAAAAAATAAGTGATTCAAATGTTGGAGAGGTAATTTCAATGATGCAAGAGTGTTCTAAGTATCACAACAAATTGGTAAAAGAAGGTGCTATGGGACAAGGGTTTGATAGACACTTGTTTGCCCTGAAGTATCACGCAGTACAGCGTAAAAAGCAGTCTATGCCTGAATTTTTCAATTCACATGCTTATAAGTTCATCAACCACAACATACTATCGACTTCCACTCTGGCTTATCCAAATATTATGAATGGAGGCTTTGCGCCAGTGGTTCCTGATGGCTTCGGCATTGGATACAGAATTTTGGACAAAAAACTTGGCGCTTGCGTCAGTTCGTATAGTTTAAGTGAGCTAAATGAATTTGTTGATGCTTTAGAGGAGACCTATGATCAATTTCATGACATTATGAAAAAAGCACCCACGCGGAAAAATAACTAAAATCAAATGATTCATTAATTAAATTCGACTTATTTTTATTCTTATTTAATTTATAATTTATAATTAATTATTTTTATTTTATTAAATAAGAACATTTGAGAATAAATAACAATTAAATGTTTAGAGCGAAAGTTTTCATCAAATCTCAAATCTTTTGAGTTCATTTCAAATCGATGCTTATACTTTAGCTAAATTCTATCTTAACTTTTTGAAAAAAAAATTTTTTTTCAATCTTTTCCTGCATTGACAGTGAAAAAAAATCGCTTGAATATTTTAAAATATCTATAATATGTAATTTAAAAACGAAAATAAAAATATTTCGATTAAATTTGGTTTCATTTTTTGTGTTTGAATTATAAAATGCATCCAAATGTTGAAATAACATTGAAAAAATATGATGTTTTAAATTTTGTTTTCAGTTTAAAATATAAATATAATTTTAAGTTAGAATTGCAAGCATTTTCATATTTGAAATTAAGTGAAATAGTAGCTCTTTAGTGAAATAGAAATGAGTTAAAAAAATATTTTTAAAATCATTATTTTAACTTTTTAACTTCAATCATTTACAAACTTAGTTTTTTTTTTTTTAAATTTTGACTTTGGGGTTTTTGATATGATATTCCTTAAAATAACATTTGTAGTTTAAAAAACTAGAAATATTATATATTAATGAAAACAATATTTGAAACATCGCTTTTTTTCAATGTTATTTCAACATTGGATACATTTTGAATTCAAAAAAAAAAATGTACCAATTGAATAACCAATTGTAATTTGAATTGGTAAACCAATTGTAATTTTACTTTAATTCTCTAGAATAAAAGCAATATTTATTTAAATGAGCTTAACTTCTCAGTAATCAATAGTAAGTGTTTTGATTTTTGATTTATATTTTCATTCATTTTTATTTTCTTCTTGATTAATTGATAAAATAAGTGATTATAAATCTCTAAATAGTCAAATATGACAAGAGATCATTTTCCAATTGAGGCATTTTTCAATATTTTTTGACTTCTCATTTATTCCAAAATCACAACCAAAGAAGCTTAATTATAGGAATGAGAATTGGTCATTATTTCGTAAGATTCTTAATTGGCCAGATTCAGAATTTAGTATAAAATTCAGCAATAATTGGCGAACAAAAATGAGAAAACTAACCAAAAAATGATTTCTGTATTCCATAAAATCATACCATATCAATCACATAAAATTTCAAAAGCAGTCTCCCGCCCAACATTGTCAGACTGATTAAGGAACGTAGAATTTCATTTTTAATATCAACCAAGAATGTTCTCATATGATCCCATATGCCCGATAAGCAACGAACATAGAAAAAAATATTAGCCGAAGAATCAGAATTTATTAGATGCAATTGAGTTAGTTGGTTTAAACTACAAGTATGATATGATCATATTAAGAAATGTATTGATTATAAATGGGAAAAACGAGCCAGATCGAAAATCAAAAAAAAATTGTCCTTAAAATATATGTCTAGATGATATTTGTATTTAGTTCTTATTAGATAATTAGTGTTATATTTTACTAAAAATAACAATGAATAAAAATTTTTGTTGTAGATTCAGTATTATATATTTATTTAATTAAAGTTTAAGTCCCATGGACAAATTGAAATAAAACTTAATAGAAAATTAAATTATTTAATTATAGTTTTTTGCATTATATAAGCACAGTTAAAAATTATATGTCTGAAAAAAATATAATTTTAAA